>QQXO01000127.1:0-62783 GCA_003709845.1 Chaetothyriales sp. CBS 134916 | reverse complement strand
GTATGGACGTCGTCTCAGAGATATCGACTTGAGGTTGTCGTCTAAGAGATATCGACGTATGGACGTCGTCTCAGAGATATCGACTTGAGGTTGTCGTCTCAGAGATATCGACGTATGGACGTCGTCTCAGAGATATCGACTTGAATTCGGCGTCAGGACCGCTCCCGGGCTCATAACTGATGGATTGTCTACCATAGGGTGCGCCTCTTGCGCTCTGGTCGTGAGATCAGATCATCTATTGTCTATCTGTCTGTCTAGGAGGAGATTCTCGAAGCTACCGATGAAACGTGGCAGATGAGTGCCAAGACCTCAGGAGAATATCAAGTAGCCAATCATATCGCTTGATAGAGTGGATCGGACTAAACCTAATCCAGTGATCGGGCCTCTTTCCTCCATTTCGTCCCACAAAATGATCCACTGCATAATGCCAAGACTTCATCGCAACCGAGAGCGCCCGCGAGACTAAACTCGAAATAGACTTGAAATAGACAAGATATTGCTACTAGTCAGGTCGCGAAACTTTCTGCTCCACACTGCGCTTGACAAGTGCGGCTAATAATCAAACTAACGGCAAGTGGGCCCTTAGTATCCTTGGAAAAATGGATGATGAATGCTCTGATTTTCCATATGAAAAGGTGACCTCGAGCGGTCTTATATAGCTATGAAGAAAGGATTGTAATGAAGATTCTGAATCGGCGCTGCCGTTGATATTAGTGGAGGCTTTGTATGCCGACCACCTATCATTGTCAGTAAACGACAAATACTTGTAAGAGAGTGTCATAGATTGATGAATCCAGTCATCATATCCAAGGAAGAACGTTGTATGCAGCTGAGAGATAACGAGCCTGATGACGAGGCATCGCATATCAGAACTGATATTCAGCTCTGCTAGGGTCATCGTCGAGGTAGAGGTAGCGGTATTGGCGACGAGGAATTTGTACTAGCAAATAGGTCACCAAATCGGGTATAGTGTCGTAAAAATGAGTGGAATTTGATCTGATTGGCTGGGAAGAAGCGAAGTGTTGTTGCCATTAGTCGTATCTTGACATCGAATCATGGGTCTATCGAGGGTCGATTTGAGCATCGATCGAGAGTCAATCTCGGAGTCGATCCAGCCGTCAATTTGGTCGTCAATCTGGTGAGGGCGTTATATGAAGAAATGATCGTTTGATGTCGCGGCAGAAGTCGAGGTATATTATTGGAAACAGCCAATCAGAGTACCAGGATTAGATCCGCTCTGCCAAGACAGCAGGTTTCACGTGACCACAAACCCTATTCTCGTTTGATAACCTTAAATCAGATCATAATTCGCTTCTATATAATCTATGAGGGTCAATTTCACCGAGAGGACTACGTGGCGTGGACATTCGGCTGATAAACAAGAGGGTATGATTTGAGGCGTGATGCGACAATCGAAAATCATGCTGAGGGTGCTAATTAGCAGAGATACAAGTAGTGTCGAGACGAGTTCTCACTAAACTGCCACTAAACCCGATTTGGGAGCTGATCAGACCGCCCAAGACGCTGCTGTTTCGGCTATAGATTTGCCAGCTGTCATCTCGCAGAGTGTGTTGAATAGATGTACAGCGCTGCGCGCTCTACTCTTAGATATATACCAATATATTCAATTCTGAAGATTGTGAGAGACAGTGGGGTGTTCATATGAGCACTCAGAGTATAAAATGTCTTGGCATGATTGTATCTTAGTCAAAAGCTTGCTTGCCTTAGTTTCTATTGAAACATCTCGTTGTATGTGACCACACCTGGGTGCGCACAAATCAAACCTGTTTCCCACTTAAATTCCTGTGCAATCCGGTAACTTAAACCATTCGACCTCCTATCTGGCATCAGCCACCGTACCTGCTCCCAAATAATTAATTGTATGACGCCGCTTGACATCGCAAAACGCACTACCACGGCCATGGCTTCTCCCTCTGGACTTGTACCTCTGAAAGACATCCCCTCCATTTCCTCCCTCTACAGATTCAACAAGCTCAAAGCACCGGCCTCTAACGTCTCTGCTGGCGCACCACCAAATCAATATTTCAACGACAAAATCTGCATCATCAAGCACGACCTAACCAAACTCGAAGTCGACGCCATCGTCAACGCTGCCAACGAATCGCTCCTTGGCGGCGGCGGCGTCGACGGCGCGATCCACCGCGCCGCAGGCCCCGACTTACTCCGCGAGTGCCGCACGCTCGGCGGCTGCCGCACGGGCTCGGCAAAAATCACCAGCGCCTACCGATTGCCGTGCAAGAAGGTGATTCATGCCGTGGGACCTGTGTATCGCCGTGCGGAGGTGTCGGAGCCTTTGCTGAGAGGGTGCTACCGCACGGCCCTGCAGTTGGCCGTTGAGAATGGATGCAGGAGTGTTGCATTCAGTGCGATTTCGACGGGTGTTTATGGCTATCCGAGTGCGGAAGCGGCTGAGGCAGCTCTGGATGAGACAAGAGAGTTTTTGCAGAGTGGTGGTGGCAGTGGTGACGATAATGACAGCAGCAGCAACAACGACAAGAAGATCGACAAAATTGTTTTTTGTAACTTCCTTGATAAGGATGTTGATGCTTATGCGAAGATTCTGCCGTATGTGTTGTTCCGGCAACCCCATTTACTACTGAGTGGACTGTATTGATAACTAACATGACATATGACAGTCTCGTGTTTCCCCCGACAAAGGAAGATCTCGCACCCGCATCAGGCGAGTAAATGGACTTTGATGTAAGAGGACAAGAGCCATATGCCAAGGATTCGATGGATGACGAACTCGGTACTTTTATAGTCACCCATTATGCTGCATACTGGACAGAAAACAAGATGGACTTGGACCGACGGCTCTAAACGCTATTATCGTACCGCTCGTTTCGCCCCGATCTCTTCATTGTTCCTCTGAGAATTCGATTTGAAGTTAGCTAAAGCAAACCTAACACGAGAAGGTGTGTATTATTGCTACAGGTGTGTCTGTCTGATCGGTTGATGGGAAGTTAGATACAAAGACGCAAAAGGTAAGGTGTGTACCCGCAGTAGGCAAGCATGCAGTATGCAAAGTGTGCAAGGTCATTGGTAGCCCGAGATAGAGCATATCCATCAACCATGCCACCTCATGCCATGTGTTTCTTAATAGGTGCTTGTCCAAACAACTGTATCTCTTTATGCCTGCACCATCATCCAGGCCCTGGCCTAGAAATTATAGGATATTTTGAAACTATAGTTAAAATACCAGCTAAAAAAGACTGATTGATAACTCGTCCATACATCTGCCTATCGACATCATTGCGCTTTCTTCTCATCTTTCCCATCTCCTTTCGGCGGCGATGGAAGCGGTTGTAAAGCCGTGCTATTGTCGCCACGGAGAAAACTTACAAGCTTCATACTCCTATCTTTGGACACGGCCAGGTCTTCGTTTTGGCGACCCAAGTCGTACACGACATTGTATACGGCGATGGCAGCAACAAACAGAAACACGTCGCCTCCCTTGATGGGCCGCCACCATTTCCGCTTAACGCCAACCTTCCACAAACTGTCAGCACTAGCCCTAGCCGCATACATGGCGTTAGCATGGCCGGCCGGTGTCTGGTCAAAGAGCTGAAAGCTCCCGCCGAGAAAGCCGCCGAGGAAGAAGCGGAAGGTGGGTATCAGGCGGCGGGGAAGCAGGTATTGGAAGAGGCAGATGCTGCCCCAGCTGAAGCTGATGGTGCCCGTGACAGCAATGGTGGAGTGGACGATCTGTTTGGCGACGGCGTTGATGAAGTCGACGGGGGCTTTGAAGAGGCCCTTGATGCGCAAGAGGGAAAGAGCACCATAGTAGAGAGTAAAGAAACGGGCTAGCTGGGGAAAGGAGAGCAGGTTTTGGCGGAGGTAGGCCATGAAGCAGGACGTTTGTGACGGGTGGATGAGCGCGCAGGAGAGGTGCTGGAGAGCTGGGTGCGCACGCGAGGTGATGGGTGTGATGACCGGATTGACTGTGGGCGGCAGAGTGGTAACTTTGTTAGGGTGAAGAATTGGGGACACGAATGATGGCCATTGTAAACGTGCCATCTCAGCCAATGCATCGACAATCTGGTCGCTGCTTGGCCACTCCACCCTTGCTGAGATATCGGACGGCCTCTGATGGATATACTCTGGGGTGTAGCCACGGATGAAAGACGCATACGCTGTTGGAAGACAGTCTCTATCAAACATGAACGCGTGCAGCAGTTGGCCATGTGCGAGAGAGAACAAGGTCCACGAGCCCAGCCAGGACGGCTTGTTCTTAGTCAATCCGAGGCCATCCGCGGCGTCGTATGCGAGCTCGCAGGCCCGTGACGCCACGTAGATCGCAAGGGTAACTCGCAGCTGATTCGACGGACAAATGCCAAGAGCCAGGCCTGAAAGACTTGCGGCAACAGCAGGTGCGTAGCGCGAAGTCAACAGAGCATACAGCCTGGGATGCCGTGATTGAATGCCTCGTACCTTCTCGTGGAGTAGCTGCAGTCGCAGCCTCGCGAATAGTCGGTACAGCACCCTGTGGAAGAAGAGAAGGGATGAGAGTGACAACGCGACACGTGTCTTCGATGCCACAAGAGCCTGGCTTGGCTTCTGCTTTCGAGCAGCTATGCGAGCTTGGGCTGACTCAGCAGCAGACAAGGCCGTCAGCGTTCCGACGAAGACTCGAGATGCCAAGCGGAAGGCCGCTGCACCGAAGAGGTCCTTATCACGTTGCCCGTCTGTCGTTATACTCCCTGCCAAGGTTGAAGCTTTGGTCTTCTTGTTGTCGATATAGCGGGCGAGCACCTCGCGTTCGCGCGGGCTCAGCACATAGCGGCTGTCAAAAGCAGGAGCGGACACCATTGTGTCAACCTCGACGTCAACAACCCTCGAGTGGGGCGAGAGCGATAGTGTCACACGGTGAGCTCGCTTCCTTCTTCAGATTAAATCATGACGTTGAACCACCTCAATCCGATCCTGGGCATCTCCAGCTTCCAGACGACGTGTAGTGGGGAGGAAAGAAAGGCAGATTGGCAATGCCCCAACATTTGCACATGGTTAATGCGTCGCCAAGCGCTTGACAACTCCGCCTCCGCAATGCCTCGGCACAGAGCTAGTCCTCATTTGGCCTAGCGGGCGATCTCTCGGCACCCGTCTCGGCCCCGCGAAGTTTAATCACAGTGAACGGGCTTCACGCACCACATATGCTCCTGCTCATCCTAACCATAGTGCCTCTTTCGTTCCACCATCGCCCCTCCCCCCATCATGCAGACCGCCACCTCCCCACTAATGGTTTCTCTCCTTATTCTCTCCCTCTTCGCCCTGTCAGCTACTGCTACCGGCGCCGCTTCCTTTTGCAAATGCATCTGTTTCAACAACTCGACCATCATCGCGCTCAACCCGGTGCGCAGCTCCACACCCACATCAACAGCTCGCTCATCACTTGATGTCTCCAAACCGCGCAGCGACCATCATTTGACTTGCGCCGACTGCAATCGAGCGTTCTGCCTGTCGTACAATCTCCCGATCTGCAAGGAGGCGACAGAGAACGATGTGTTCACGACGTGTTTCCAACGGGACAGTCTGAAGGATGAGATGGTGGTAGTGCTGTTTTTAGTTGCCACTGCCGGGTTGTTGGGATGGGCATTGGTCAGGCCGTGGGTCGATCGGTTGAAGGAGAAGCATCGGCTGCGGTTTTTGCCTCTGGGAGCAGATGCAATAGCTGGCAATCGCGTGACAGGTATGGGAGGCGAGAGATATGGATAGACAAATAGAAGGAAGTTAATGAGGGGGGCTTTGCAGAAAATAGGATCACTGTTACGAACCCCCTTCCTGACTCCAGAGCTTGGGTAGGAAAATAACTTTTGGGATTTTTGAGGCCGGGGTATCTATCTGGTCATGTATCTCATGGGCGCCCTGCAATTCCGATCATCGTATGCCATCAAATTCACAGATCATGATGCTTGCCAACAGCAACAGCAACAGCAACAGCAACAGCAATGGTGTCCCACCCGATACATAGAGGAAGAAAGACAATCAAGCCAGTGACTTTTAGAAGGTATTATGCACGCTCAGCCAAAACGAAGGACAGTCTGGAGGATTAGGACCAGGCTTCAGTCTCTTTTGGTGGAGACGGTTGCTACGTCGCCGGACAAGTGCGGAATGTTTGAGTATGCAGGCAGGCTGATGCTGGTGGAGGAGGTGGAATGCTTTCAGGGAGACTTGGTGGGCAGGAGGAAACTCACTCGCTCTCTGCGGAGCCCGGACCCCTCGACGAGTTCTCGATATCCGGCCACGTCCCAAGTTTCAGAGTTTGCCGTCCTCTGTTTGTTCGGGATGGCTCTGCTCGAGACTACCTTGGATCGCCTGCTTTCCCGTTCTTCGACGACTTTAGCCACGAAAGACGTGGCGCCAGCGCCATGGGCGGCTTCAAGCTGACGATAGAAGAAGGACATCCCATCGAAGTCGATGTTGAACAGGATATTGGAGGCCGCGGTCTCTTCCACGGTGCGATCAATTTCCGACTGCGGTAACGAGGGTGAAAGATCTGTGGATGATGGCATTGATCCAAACACCATTGAGGACAAGGCAGGGTTGTGTCGAGCTCGGTTGTCCTCAATGGCTGCAAAGCGTGGCCTGATAAGCGATAAAGTTAGGTTTGTGTGGAGCTTGAAAGTGATAGGGTTGATATGCGAAGCGAGGAACTTCAGCACGGTTTGCTTGAGCTGCAGGGCCATGGCGGCATAGTCGAGAGTGACACCTGCTCGTTGGTGCCCCGTACGCCAGCAGGTGGAATCAAGCTCGACGGCTTCTTTCATCGTAGCCTCGGCAATGTCCCAATCAAGGAGCTCGACCAGAAGATGCGCCGACCGCGTCACGACAGGCTCAACACCCAGCTCGATCCCTGAGACCCAGTAAGAGAGCAGATAGTCTAGAGCGTTGCCACGCCTAGTTCGGGGGTCTGATGCCGGCGGCCTGGGAAACAGGCCTTCGCTTGACAGCACCGTGTCGGAGTAGAGAAATCGCAAGGCAGCTTCGAAGGCATGAGGAAGCACACTTCTTGGTGGATACAAGTTGATGACATTACCACCATGCTGTGAGGTAGCTTGTCGATTCATTGTCTGGTTTAGCCGCATACTGCGCATCAGCAGGATCCCATGAGCGTAAATAGCAAGAGGCTGCAGACCGCTTGAGTGGACGACCAAGACCCAATCAGCCCAAAGCTTCGAGGTCGCAAGATGAAGCAGGTGTTCCAATAGTGATGGGATTTGCGACGTAGTTGTTGACCCAGCACTTGAACGGCGATCGCTGGGCGGAAAGGCAAGCTGATCACTGCTCTGGGGCCGAGAATGGGTATTGACGGTGCCATTAGACAAAGTAGGTGGTCGCTGGCTCCTCTGTATCGCATCATTCGCCTCTACAGGCTCTCTTTCATTGACCTGACTGGGGTCTGGAAGACCGTTTTTGGCATCGGCCTGGGAGTGGCAGTCACTGTTCACATTCTCCAAGTTGGGCGTGTCGTGTGCCAAAGATGTTGCCTGGCTGCTGTCATTCGCATCCTCAGACCACACTTGAGACTCGTTGATGCTGGCTCCGCGAGTATCTGCGGGTTGAGAAGTGCCATACTCCACTGAGGAGACTGAGGTGTCGGACTTGGTCGTGCCATTTTGATACGACGACTCTGTGTGATCCAGCTGAATGGTTGGGCTTGGCGAGTGTGCGCCCTTGTGCTCAGACGACGGCAAATTGGCCTCCACCGCTTCATTTATTAGTCCGTTATCACTATCAACATATGTGGCACCACTGTCACTCTCTGTGATAAGCTGGCTGGTTTGTGGCGGTGTCTCGGTATGGTCATTGCTTGCTGAGTCAGCTGTGGGCTGTAGAATAGCGCTGACGCTCTGCTCTTCCCGGACTGACGCCGTCTCTGACGCTTCAGAATGGCCTGCGCCTTCCGCCTGATCGGTGCTCTCAACACTGGCCGAGTGGCCTGACTCTTCCGATAGCAGCGGCACTGGAAGCTTCGGTGTCGGCTTAGCCTTGGTAGCCCTGATCTTGGCCGACGTTGGGAGCAACGGAAGCACAGGGAGCACAGGTTGGACCAGAGCTCTCTTCACACGCCTCTCTGGCTTGTTATTCAGTGCCGGAGAAGCCATCTGGAGGAAGGAGAGAGAGACAGGCCGCTGATTTGGCCGGTCCCGTCATCTGCCGGTCTCAGGTTTTTCACACCATTGGCACACGGTCCTCGGCACGCCAACAGACCAAAGAGCCGATCGTCCTCAGCACATCAGTCGAGACGAACGTCCTTGAGCCGACGGCGAGCGAGCGAGCTCTGGGATGGACACGCTGGCCGTTGGCCGTGCACGATGCAACTGCGCAGGGCACCTTGAGGCAGGTGCGATCACTGTGCGGGGCCGATTTGGCAAAAACCGAAATGATGTTAATTCCTAACTCCGCTACTAGTCTCCTTTCGATATCGGCAACCACTTGTTCGCCGCACTCAGCTCCCCGTACTGCGGTCGAATGGTGAGCTATTAGAGAAGGCATCATCTTTAATAACTATGTACTATGGCATACAGATGTTGCCAGTCACGAGCTAGCTTCGCCATTGCTAGGCTTAGTTTATCTCTTATCCGTCGCTCACTTCGCCCCCTGCTATGCTGGCCATCCTGCAAATACGATCACTTTGAATCTGCTTTGTTAATTATCCTACAATGTCATCGTACCTTTGGATCAGAGTACTTCCTGGTGTACCAGTTGGCGAGGCAACGTGACAAATGCGGAACCTGCCTCCGATCCTTCAAAGATCTGCAGAAAAAAATTCAGCCCAGGCCGAGGCTGGTCAGAAGAAATAACCGACTTTTGGCATGTTGATTTAGCGCGGAATCTGGCAACATGACACTATTATCCGCGGAAGAAGACCCTTGAAGCTTATTTGACACCTCCGGGCACTTCCTTGTCAAGCTTGGGCCAAGTAACACATTCAGTAGTAGCATCAGCTCCGCTTCCTAGGATGGGTCAATGATGTTCTGCTCAGAATACACTGTGCAGCCTACTAGCTCCTCCTAACCCCCTCTGAATACTCATGTAACCCAGGGTGTGAACATGACCAGGGTTTCCACCAATCATACCCGGCAAGGCGTCGAAAATAAGTCACTTGATTGGTGCTGTATAAGCCCTGTACGCCATCAGATCGAAATCCCTATCCAGCATCCAGGTTTAGAAGAGTAATCAGGGGAAGGGGGGGGGGGGGGGTAGAAGTACAAAGTGTGAAGAATCACACTAGAGCCACACAAGGACAGAGTACTATTCTGTATCTTATTAGATACACACAGAACTCTACAGGACCTACACACCACTATGTGCCACATGGCTGTGGACAGTAGGTGTGAAGTGTTCACTGTAAACAGCGTGCCAGCAGGATGATATCGGCTTATTCCAGGCACCAGGGACAACCCCATGGGAAGCGGCCAGAAGGCTAGCTGAATCTCCTCGAATGAGTCGAGCGCAGGCATGCCAAGTCTATCTCCTGCGCCCCAGGTCCCTGATTCTTGCGTCAACCCCCCCTCCCCCTTGGGGAGAGCCGTTGGGGATCATGGCAGCGTAGCGCTATGTATCGAAGTCAACGTCCAATGGCGCGCCCGTGTCGACTTATACTCTTTGTACCTGTACATGCTTTTTGTCAGTTGTACTATGCATGTCTTGTCGTGTGCGCGTTCACAACAAGCGAGCGGCCAAAGCCTTGATCGCAATTGCCGCACTGATTGGAGCGCGCAGAAAGGAATTCGAATGTGGGATTGCGTCAGCAGCGCAGCTTATTGGCTAGGATGCGTCCACCCGCCATTCTAAAAAGGGCTGTTTCCCAATTTGGGCCAGGGGCTCAAATTACCTCTAACGTTTCAGTACCGCCAGTTTTTGCTCCTGACTCGTCGACAGATGCCAGGCCCACTCGACATTCTGTCGTGCCGTAACTTCGCGCTCCTGGGCTTCCGGGAACTTAAAGCCTGCCAGCCACATGGTCTTTCCTTTGGTGGTGGGGCCCCCCTCCCTAAGGACCAGATAGTCGAATCAAAGCGGCCCGCAACAGATGGCCAGAGGTGCGGAGGAAAGCTCCTGCACAGGAGGATGAAATTCAGCAACCAAGCAGACGACCAGTAGGGCACCCAGAATCGAAGGTCCTGCAGAACAACCATTCTTGTCGTTGGCAACAACCAACCTCCACTGGTAGCACCGAAGCTGCTGGGTGCCGCCAAAAAGTCATTTCCGCAACACGCACAACTGCCCATCCCTGTTCCTGGCACAGGTTTGGTTGTTTCGCCGTGGATACTCGGAAAATCTACTCCCACTCTCGCCAAGACCCCTTCTGGCTCAGTGGCTCCCCAGTCGGCCGTTACCTGAGTCGATGCCGATTATTGACCTACTCAAGCGCGCCTTCGCTATCCTGTCTCATTCAGCTCCCTGTCCCTGAAGATTGGTGAAACGAAGCCTCCCGTGCAGGGTTCTCCTCCGTGAAGCCAGATATTATTTCTGAGGCCGTCCACTTTCACACTGTCTTTCCTGCGCAATCCACCACGCACATTTTACCATCAACCTTACCGTTCTGCGTTGAACTTTCGTTTAGTTAAATTCACACCCCAGTCTGGTTTGATTCTAGCCTCGAGTAGTCAAACGCCGATCGCTCCGAAGACTGGGTTGACACCCCTGTCACGATTCCACGTCTAGCAGTCACGCTTTTCGACTTTGCCGTCTTCGGTATCCATCCAAGGCCCTACCACACCACGATCACAACGGATGCGCCGCCCGATGGATTCTCTTCCCGATTCTGTCTCCCCATTTTAAGCGACAAGTTAGGCTCGCCTTGCATGTGGCAGTTCTAGCGGCTTTGATGCTTGGAAACCCCGGCTCCATCCCTCGTTCCCTCGTCGGCTACTCTAGCGTCCAGAATTCCCTGGATCCTGGTCAAAGCCTCAAAGGCGCGTTTCGCGCTCTCGCGCTCTGGCGCACCTTGCTTCCTTGTGCGAACACTACCTGTCGTTTCACCCCACACCACTCATTGCCATTCTTGACTTTTCTTCTGTACATCCATTGTGAGCGACTATAGCCACACCACCTACGCCTGGGCATTTGATGCAACAGACTTCCAACTCCCGGGATACGCCAAGTCGAAGATCGAGCGTTGCACTGCGGTATCATCTCGGCTTTGGCCATTGACCTTGGCGCATTGGTATCACGGCCACGACCTCCTATTTCATCCAAACTCGGAAGCTTGGTCACCCATCACTGGGAATGAGCTGGATACTCACTACGACCATTTCTCGATAGTAACCCAGCCTTGAGACTGGCTTAGCCGCGGCTTAGTCCGCGCCTTTACGATATTGGCAGCACCTGCTCAAGATGGGCGTCTTCAGTAAGAAGAGCAAGGCGAAGGAACAAGACGTCTACAGCGTCCTTGACGGAGCTGATGTCGCCCCTCCTAAATCCTCTCTTACCTTCAAGCGCAAGCAGAAAAATGTCGTCGCACCCAAGTTTGAGTTTGATCTCGGCAGCGCTCTCCCGGACTCGAATGAATTCAGAACAAGCATGCTGATGCCTAAGCTATCTGCTCGTTTTAGCATGCTGCGCGAACAAGATGATCCGGACACGAAAGTGGGAAAGGCTAGTGATGACAGTGTCCTTTTTCCAAAGAGAGCATCGCGCATGAATTTGTTCAACCACAACCCCCTCGCCGACATTGCTGAGCTGACACCAACCGATTTGACATTCAAACCTCCCTTTGCCGATACCGGGAGGTCGTACTCGCTGTCTGAAGGCTATGGTAGCGACGATGGTGGAAGCATTATGGCCAGGTCACGGGGCCTGGAGGGTAACACACTCTTTGGAGGCAGGCAAAAAATCTACAAAATTCCGACGGGATCCGACTCTGATAGGACTCTTGCTAGAGGTGGAGAAAAGCACACGTACCGTGACGACGTGTTGCTGTCAGTATTTCAGCAATATCGGCAGCGGGCGCACGAAGCTGTAGGAGCTGATAGGGACCTCGACCATGATGCATCAAGACTTTCACATGAAGAACAACAAGAACCTGGTCGGGCGAACTCACGTTCTACTGCGTTCAGCAACGACAGGGGCACCACTTCCTCCACTACCTCTGGCCCATCCAACCGCCGAACATCGACTGCAGCCACCTCTGTCGATTCCGACTCGCCGATATTAAAGCAGAGCATCACCACCACGTCGAAGGCTGGTACCTCCGACAATCTCAATGCCGTGGAAGAACACTCTGTGAGGAGAGAGCCTCCGATGCCCAACCCCTTGAACTTGAGCCACGCTTTGTCATCTTCAAAAAGTGCTATAAATCTCAACGAGAGGTACCACAGACAAAATCTATACTCAATAGTGGGAGGCGTCAGTCCTCCTCCATCCGCATCGCAGGCATTAGCATCCCTTGAATTGACGCTCCAGGACCAGATCAAACAGAACAGTTCTCAGCGAAGACGATACCAGACTGCATCCCCCACCAGCGATGGCGATCGTGACGATGATGGTGACCACATTTACAGCAATGCCTTGCAGCCCAAGGATAGAGGCAAGGCTACCGCAATGGGCCTATTCAATCGGCCAGCGCAACAATTTGACGAACAACAGTTCTTGGAGCGTCAACGACAAATGCATAAAGGTCGTTCCTCAACGCTTCCTCAAGACCTTCGCCGAGAACCGTGGTCTGGCAAAGAACATGTTCCGTCGGCAATGGGCCGCGGCGACAATGCAGTCGAGGCTGATGGGCATGCCACCGCAATCGCCACTTCGCAAAATGCCATAGTGGCCGCCGCTACCTCGTCTTTGCTCGATAAGAAAATTCAAAGCTTGAGTGCCACCAAGTCTGAAAACGCAGTCTCTCAGTCTCGCAAGAAGTCCGATGCGCAGTCCGATGTGCAGGCTGATGCACCGCCCATGGCCTCAAGTCTTCCCCCCGACATGAAAGCTCGAGTTGAGTCGTTAATCAGGCGAAAGAATGCAGAGCTTGCAGCAATGGAAGCTGAAAGAGCGCAGCAAAACAGTACACGTTCTACACACCAGCATTCGTCAGGTTCGAGCGGCTCGAACCCATCCCGCCTCAGATCGGATGCCAGTGGAGTGAATGGGAGTGACGATGACACTGTCATCAGCCCAAGCGCGCGCTCAAGATCTCCCCTCCCACCGGCCGATATTCATCCTGCTTTCCGTGAAGGCACAGGCGACTTGGATCTCGGAGAGTCTGTTTCGGGCGTGCCCCATGTGTTGTTGAGCAGACAATCGCAATCTTCCAATATCTCGACCCCGCCTTCCGTGCATTCCGAGCAGGTAACATCGCTGCCCAAGGCGGGTGAATCCCCTACACCCGATCCTGGTCCTGGGCTTGGACTGAGCGGGCTCATCAGCAGACATCTTCGTCATGACAGTGACCGGTCATCGACAAAAGTTCCCTCACCTACAGTGACCGGCTTCCGTCGTTCCGAGGTATCGCGAGAGGTATCGATGGCATCCACAACCCATACTGTCAACCCTCCAGAGAGTGTGCACAGCGATCCATGGGAGTTTGATCGAGGCTCGCAAGTTAGGCACGATATGCACAGCAACGACAGACGACCATCGGAACAGCCTTCGCCTGCGACATCTGCGAGAGTGCATCCGTTCTTTGAGTTGGATGAACCACCGAGCAGGCTACGGCAGGCGTCAGGCCAGGATGCGCTTGACCGGTCGAGAAGCTCAACACCCGACAAGAACGGACAGGATGAGCTTGAAATGTTTCACAAACGAGCCGAAAGCACCGAGACACAGCGAGAACGGCAGGAATTCGATGACGATTTGGCCGAGCGCCAGAGAAAGATCCAAGAGCGGCTCAAGGCCATTTCAGACAACCAGCAGCGTTCCAGAAGTCAAATCCGACAGGCCTTGCCACAAGCGTTCCAGGGACTGATGCCCAAGACAACCAAGGGAACCATGACACCTGCATCTGATGAGTCTCCGCCGAGCGATAGGACAGTGAAGATTCTAGGTTTTGGTGGTCGGGCATCTGAAGAAAGGGGCAGGCGATCACCATATGCACAGGTGCATCAAGATCAGCAACAGGGACTTGAGCAGATGCCCCGGTATGATGAGCAGCACAATCAAGCGAATGAGCGTGCGGCGCAAGCAGTCGATGCCAGTTATGCTCAGAACGGCGGACGTCGGACGCCTGGCGGTCGAACTACGCCTGGCGGTCGAATTACGCCTGGTGGTCGAACGACACCTAGCGGCCACCCTCCTCAACCGGCTTACGGCAACATGTCGTATGAAGAATTTGAGCGCCAACGCCAACGCTCAGCAACTCCGACTTCCGGTCGAGCTCCATCAGCTGGCCGGCACCGAGCAAACTCTGCCGCCGCTTCTCGATCACGGTCGCGGCAAACCGGTGCCTATCGCGACGAAGAGAACAATTCAACGCACTCTAGCTCACGAAACTCGCCAGCACACATGCGCAATGGAGTGCTTCCTGATGACATGCGTGGTCCGTCACGAACGGGCTACTTTGAAGATGTTCGCTCACAGTCGGCCTTGAGCAACCACGGCACGCGCAGCAACTCTCGGCCTCCTCAAGGCCCTGGTTATCATGACTCTCGTACTCCTTCCACGGAGATGCCTAGCCGCCCCTCGGCGCGTCCGCTGGTAGCCAGCTCGTCCATGTCACCATCGTACCCACAAGCAGCACCACCGTCCAACTACAGCACTGTGCCCTCCACGCCCAGGATTCCATCCCCTCATGGAGGACCGGCAATGCCTAACGCACGCAAACGATCGGTTCACAAAGGCATGATCTCGGAACCGACGTTTGTCTCGTCAACGTCATCGGTGCCGCTAGTTGGGCTCCCCGCGGGCTCTCGTGTTCCTCGCGCGGGTGAATCACCGCCAGTTCCACCTTTGCACCCTAATCGTCGCCGGCCTCACGCCGCGACAGGCCCAGCAGGTCAAGGATGGCGCAACTTCTCGCGGAGCGCGCTCAACAGTCCGATAGCACATCAGCACGAGGACCACGGCGTTCCTGTTGCTGGTGGTGCTGCTCACGCTCGCGCTCACGCCTACGACAGCCAGCAGCCCATGATGTACAGCACTAGCCACGAAGCCGAGGCGCCGTATAGCAGCAAGCACGGCCCCCGAAAACGCAACCGGCTGCGTAAGATCAGTTCGGAGGGTGGTAACATGTCAGCCCGCGCGCGACAGCAGGCATTCCGCGACGAACTTGAGAGCCAGAAAGGCCACAGCCCGGCCCTTCCTCCACACGCATTCGGCTTTGGTAATGGCGGTGCGGATGCGGATGCGGCTGCTGTATTCGACCCGCCTCCACGCCTGCGACCAGAAGTCTTTCCCAACCGCAGCGATACCAGCCTAGGCCTTCGCCTGCAGCAAGATGGTGCCATGTTTTGATCAGAACATTTTGTCTTCTTCGCTATACCTTTGTCTTTTTTTCTCTCTTTTTGTACCTATTTTTTTTTATATTTCATCCTGATGGAATTCGTCTTTAATCTTGTTGAGGAAAGGAAAGAAGAGAATGTCGGAGAAGGGGGAAAACAGGATTCTATCATGAGTTTCGGCTCTGGTTATTTTCAAAGGTCGGATGGACGTGTTTGCCTCTGAAGGGACACAAAAAAAAGTTGGAGAGTTGAAAAGTTTTATGTGCATGATGTGCGACGGCCGGAATAATTTTTTTCATCTCTCAAAGTCTGTTGTACTTGTACGAGCCTCTTGTTTTCCATACTCCTTGTTTTCGGTTGGTCGGTCGGTTGGTCGGCTGGTTTGGTTCTGTTCTTGACCAAAAATAGTGGTAGTGAAGGATGTCTAACTATCGGAGCGGGGGCTTGGATCCAGTCCTTATTACGCGGTGAGGGAGAGAGAGAGACAGACTAAGAGAGAGAGAGAGAGAGACTAAGAGAGAGAGAGAGAGAGAGACTAAGAGAGAGAGAGAGAGAGAGACTATTACTAGTTACTACTACCGTGCCTGTAGGGGAAGGAGACTAGATAGAAGTTATCCAGATTGGGTTGGGATTGCAAAACCCCGATCAATCATCTCAACCAGGTTGTTAAAACTTAATTATCATCCGGCTTACGTTGCCTTTTTAAGTACCGTAGTAGTAGTAATACTTATCCTCGATCGAGGACATCGTACATGTATATATATGCGCATATGGAAGTGGTGGGCTCAGGTTCAAATAGGCAATGATAGTACCAGACCTGATCAGATCAGTGCAAACTCTCCAACCGAGCTTTAATCTGCAACGCAAGCAAGCGGCTGTAGTAGCGACACAGGGCCAAATTGCCGCCCATGAACCAAAAGCCAGGGTGGCCGCTGCCACGCCAGATGGTGCGCATCTCACCCTCGTCGTCGAAGCCCCAGACGGTGTTGAGCTGGTTGGCGAGCTCGTCGCCGAAGATATTGGCGGCCTCGCTGCGCATGTTCTGGTAGCCGGTGGCGAAGATGATCTCGTCGGCCTCGAGCTCCGAGCCGTCGGCGAAGCGCAGGCCGTGGGGCAGCACGCGGTCGATCTCCTGGCCCTGCTTGATCTTGATCTTACCGTCGCCGATCAGCTTGCTGGCGCCCACATCGATGTAGTAGCCGCCGCCGCGCTGGAAGTATTTAAAGAACAGGCCGGCCTCATCCGGCCCACGGTCGAGCTTGAAGCCGGCTTTGGCGAGCCCGTCGAGGATGGCCTTATCGTGTTCGGCCTGTAGCGCGGTGACTTTGCATTGGATGAGTTTGAGCACGTTGGTGGGTGTGCCGAAAAGCCAGATGTCGGCGTCTTCGACCGGGGGGCCGGTCTCGTCGTACAGGCCCTTTAGGCCGATGTCGGTGATGGACGCGGAGGAGACGACGCAGGTGGAGGAGCGCTGCACCATCGTGATGTCGTAGCCGTTTTCGTAGAAGGTTTGGCTGATATCGTGGCCCGAGTTGCAGCAGCCGACGACGACGGCTTTCTTGCCCTGGCCGTTGGGCTTGGCGCCGCTGAATTCAGAACTGTGGCAGAGCCGGCTGCCTTTGAAATCCTCCATGCCAGGGATTTGCGGCAAGTTCTTCTTGCCGCTGTGGCCCGTGGCTTGGATGATGTGTTTGGGGTGCACGGTCCGGCTTTCTTTGCTGCCGTCGGCCTTGGTGCGTTCGAGCGTGACGGTCCATTGGGCCTTGGACTGGTCCCAGCTAGACTTGGTAATGGTGGTCTGCGTCCAGACGTTCAGCTCGAGGGCGCGGGCGTAGATGTCGAACCATTCGGCCAGTTTATCCTTTGGCGTGAAGATGGGCCAGTGAGAGGGGAAGTTGAGGTAGGGCATGTGGTCGTACCAGACCGGGTCGTGCAGGACAAGCTGGTGGTAGCGGTTTCGCCAGTTGTCGCCGATACGAGCGTTGCGGTCGATAACCAGGCTGTCGACGCCAAGCATCTTGAGACGGGCAGCCACAGTGAGACCAGCTTGGCCAGCTCCAAGAATCAGCACTACGGGCTCGCTGTTGTCATCAAAGTTGCTCTCGGCCGCTCGGCGCTCTACCCAGTTCTTGCGGCCGGGCTGGCCTCCGTGGGCCACGCCTGCAGGCCGTTTCCCAAACGTGGTCTCTTCGTGGCCGGTCAAGGTGTCCAAGGAAGTGAAGAGGGAGAAGATCTTCCAGCTGTTGCTGGCGCTGTCATGGGAGAGACGTAGAGTACCCCTGCCGGTGCCATACTTGCTAGTGAACTTGATGAAAAGCTCAACTCCTTTGTGATCGCCAACGCCATCAAACGGCGCGACGTGGGCAGTCCTGAAGGCAGACGACTTGTCTGTTTCGATTGACTTGAGCCAGATGCCGTGCTGCTCGAGGAATGATTGGATCTTGGCACGACCTTTGAGGGTGTGCAAGTCAAAGGATAGGGCAAGATGGTCACGCCAGAAGCTGTCGTCGAGGAACAAGTTGGCGATGCCAACGGCGGTGCCGGCTGACAGGGCATGGTTGAAGGATTTGACTACGTCGTCGGCGATGGTCACGGGATCTGAGGGTTCATCGCCGGGCCCGGAGAAGGTGTGAACGGGCACATTGATGCTGCCGGGCTCGCAGCGCTGAAAGGATGGGACAGGGTGTTGGGCAACGTCGACCTTGGCGGTGGCCATGGTGGACTTATTATTACAAGTAGACCGACCTACATTCTCACCCAGTGAGCAATTGGGGTGCTTATGTAGTAGCCACAGTTCTATGCGGGGTAAAGAGGGCGGCGAGAATTGATTCTTGCTTGTGATTGTCTACGGCAGAGTGGCCAGCTCGAGTACGATGAAGAGGCATGCAAACTCCAAGAGAGGCACAGAATAATGAGGTCCTGATGGAGACTCCTTTACGCCGATTGGGTGGCTGAGTAGAAGTGGCATGTTTTCTCCCCGCATTTACGGAGGCTACGGTACTTACTCCAAGGCAGCACGAGCACGGGCCGATGGTGAAGCTCCATGGCACCGGGGTTGTGCGACCATCAGAAAATTGCACGTGTGACAGACGGCAGCAGAAGGGAGATTTCATTCCATTGGCCATCTCTCTCTCTCTCTCTCTCTCTCTCTCTCTCTGTGTGTGTGTGTGTGTGTGTGTGTGTGTGTGTGTGTGTGTCGCTCTCTCCCCCGCTATCTGCTGCAGTCGCCGCCCGCTCTGCTTCGGCCCGTCAACGTTGAATAGTGACACGCAAATGGCATGGCCTGACGATGCTAGTGAGCCGCTCCGTCGGTACAAGTAGAAGATACTAGTCAGCTTGGCACACATCAAGGGAGTGTGAGGATAGCCGAGGCTGTCATATAACAGATTGAGCTCTTGGCCCAATACTTTAGATACTGCGATCAAGACGACAGACAGCCATGTTAGGCGCATGATGCAAGCGTAGGTTCAAACTGGCTCGACTAATCAATGCTGGCTCCATTGGATGGTGTTCAAGTCAATGCCCTCCTGGACCAACTCCCACAACGGACTCAACTCACGCAGGAAGGTGACGCGTTCCCGCACCGCCTTCAGCACATAGTCAATCTCGGTCTCAGTGGTGAAGCGGTTGATGCCGAAGCGGATGGAACTGTGGGCACTCTCGTCTGAGTTGCCGAGCGCGCGCAACACGTAGCTGGGCTCAAGCGAGGCCGATGTGCAGGCCGAGCCTGACGACAGGGCAATGTCCTTGAGGGCCATAAGCAGCGACTCGCCCTCGACGTAGGCGAACGACACGTTGACGCAACCGGGATAGTGGCGGCTAGGGTCGCCGTTGAGCGAGGTATGGTCGAGCGCCAAGAGGCCGGCCAGGAGCCGGTTGGACAGGGCAGTGATTCGCTTGCTATCGTACTGCGGCTGAGTCAGCAGAGCGGCAGAGAGAGAAGAGGAAAGGAGGCATGAAGCAGCTGGGCCGTGCACACCTCATAACCCCTGCTATGTAGATCAGCATGCTCAAGCTCGAGGCTTGACGCACTCATAAAGCCATGCATGTAGGTCTGTTGAGCGTATAATCATGCAGTGCACGGCCACAGCAAATGGAAAAAACCAAACCACAAAAGAACTCACCTCCATCTCCTCGCGCGCTATGCGGCACGCCTCGCCAAAGCCAACCACCAGGTGCGGAGCCAGCGTACCGCTACGTAGGCCGCGCTCTTGGCCGCCGCCACTGATGATGGGCTCGAGCCGGACCCGAGGCCGCCGCCGCACGTAGCAGGCCCCGATGCCGTTGGGGCCGTAAATCTTGTGGCCGGACATGGACATGAGGTCGACGTTCCAGTCGTTGACCTTGATGGCGATCTTGCCCAGGGCCTGGGCGGCGTCGGTGTGGAAATAAACCTTGTGGCGGCGGCACAGCTGGCCGATTTCCGCCATCGGCTGGATCACGCCGATCTCGTTGTTGACCGCCATGATGCTGACCAGCGCCGTGTCGGCCCGGATGGCAGCCTCGAGCTGGTCGAGGCTGATCAGGCCGCTGCTGTCGACGGGTAGGTACGTCACCTCGAAGCCCTCGTCCTGTAGGTGGCGGCAGCTGTCGAGCACGCACTTGTGCTCCGTCTGCGACGTGATCAGGTGCTTCTTCTTGCCGCTCTTGCCGAAGAAGCGCGCGACGCCCTTGATGCTCATGTTGTTGCTCTCGGTCGCGCCGCTGGTGAAGATGATTTCCTTGGGGTCGGCGCCAATCAGCCGCGCCACCTCGTCACGCGCCCGCTCAATAGCCTTGTCAGTCTCCCAGCCGTACGCGTGCGTGCGCGAGTGCGGGTTGCCGTACAGGCCGGTGAGATAGGGCAGCATGGCGTCGAGCACACGCGGATCCGTCGGCGTGGTGGCCTGTGCGTCAAGGTAGATGGGCCGCGTGCCGTGGTCAACGCGCGTTGCCTGCGAGAGGATGGCGGCCGCCGTGCCTTGAGCGGCCGCGGCGGTCGACGGTGATGATGACGGTGACGGTGACGGTGACGACGACGACGGCGACGACGACGACGACGGCACAGCTGCGGCCGCTGCCTCGGCCTGGTCGAGGAGCTTGTGGTGGGTAGCGGCAATGGTGCTTGACTGCACGTCACTCACCTGTGCCTGTGCCGGTTTCGACTCGGACACGTAACTGCGGCAGCACCGGGAACGGGTGATGGCGGCGGCAGGAGCAGCGGTGGCGGTGGTGAGTGGTAATCGCCGGGCGGCAGAAGGCACGGCCGACCGAGTGGCCGACCGCACCGCTGCAGTCACAGCTCCGGCCATGGAATGGAATCGATGATCAGACTGATGGTCGTCGACGAAGGCGGATCCGACAATGGCAAACACCAAGTCGACGTTGATACTGTACCAGTAATAATGCCGAGCGCTGCAGGGCAAGAACGACACACCGCGCTAGCCGCTTTTGTGGGATCTGGTGCTGTCCGGCAGGTGCGCCGGCCAGGTGGGGCCTTCCCGCCAAGCCGCCGGCTGCAAAACCCAAACACCGCCTCCCAGCACCGCCACACACGACCTGCGTCATCCCGCCTCACCACCTCGGCCGGCTCCAAGGCCCGCCTGTCTCTCTCTCGCCCGCATCCCTTTGCCTGGAGGCATGCCCGCGCTCTCTCACCCCTTCCTCTTCTAGCCAGCCACTTGGCCCTCTTGCCGGCGGCACGAGGTACGGAAGCAGAAGCGGAAGCGGAAGTGGAAGCCGAAGCCACAAGAACAACAACAGCAACCAGATCAGCAAAAACTAGATCAAAAGACAAGACTGGGCCACAATGTCGCTCAAGGGCGTGGGCAAGAGTATGGTGCGGGCGCCGCAGCAGTTCAAGCAGCGCTTCAACATCGGCGATATCACCAAAGACGCCGTGTACATCGATGCCGAGCGCCGCTTTGCCGAGCTCGAGACAGAAACGAAGAGACTGCACGACGAGTCCAAGAAGTACTTTGAGGCCATCAACGGTGAGACAGGCAGACAGATTCACAGAGAAAGAGCGATCCAGCGTGACTAACACAGCCCAAGGCATGCTCAACCACCAGATCGAGTTCTCCAAGGCCATCGAGGAAATCTATAAACCCATCTCGGGCCGGATATCGGACCCCAACTCGCTCATACCCGAGGGCAATCCCGACGGTATTCGTGCATGCGAGGAGTATGAGTCCATTGTGCGCGATCTACTGGCCACGCTGCAGCCCGAGCTCGAGATGATCGAGCAGCGCGTCATTGCCCCGGCCGACCAGCTGCTCGAAGTGATCAAGATCGTACGCAAGGTGTCGGTCAAACGCGACCACAAGCAGCTCGATTATGACCGCCACCGCACCTCTCTCAAGAAGCTGCAAGACAAGAAGGACAAGACGCTCAAGGACGAGAAGGCGCTCTTCAAGGCCGAGAACGACGTGGAACAGGCCACGCAGGACTACGACTACTTCAACAACCTGCTCAAGGACGAGCTGCCCAAGCTATTTGCTCTCGAGGCCGAGTTCATCCGGCCGCTGTTCCAGTCCTTCTACTACATGCAGCTCAACGTCTTCTACACCCTGCACGAGAAGATGCAGGGCATCAACATCGGTTACTTCAACCTGCAGCTCGACATTGAAGAGGCCTTTGAGGCCAAGCGTGGCGATGTCAAGGAGCGTGCCGAGGCTCTGTCAATCGTCCACTTCAAGACCACCGGCGGTGTCAAGGGTGGTGTCCGGCCCGGTGCTTCCAAGTACGCGGCCAAGGCCAAGGAGGCAGAGGCCGAGAAGGGAAAGTCACGGGCCTCACGAGTAAGCACGAACCCGGAAGATGGCATTGCCAATCCGCCACCCCCCTACACCGCGCCCAGCTCCAGCCCCGGTAGTAGCCCGGCGCTCTCAGCCATTGCCGCTGCCAAAGCCAAGCCGCCGCCGCCGAAGCCGAAGCCTTCGCGCCTGAGTGGAGCTCCAACAGTCGAAACCTGCACTGCCCTGTACGATTACGAAGCCCAGGCACACGGCGACCTCAGCTTTACCGCCAACGATGTCATAGAGATTGTCTCGCGCACGCAGAATGAAAACGAGTGGTGGACGGGCAAGGTGCACGGCAAGCAAGGCCAGTTTCCTGGTCAGTCGGCCTCCTCCAATACCTTGTCGCCGCTGTCAACGTCGACTATGCTAACATCAGTCCAGGCAACTACGTCCGCTTGAACTAGTCACCCTTCTCTGCGTGCGGCCTTGGCTGCTGTGCCGCCATCTGATCTTAATAACCCTAACCGGCCTGCGTCTGAAAATCGGCCTGCGTCTGACTACCGGCCTGCGTCTGACTACCGTACTCTGCATTCCGGCGTATAGAGACCGTCCTTAGACCTTCCGTACCCCGGACCCCAACCCATGTACCGAGCACATAATGCAAACCACGTCACGTGCCCTCCCTCTTGCCAAGCCTTTTGTGTGGGCTGTTTGCTTGGCGAACTCGTAGATCAAAGTTCGCAAGTCTGGTTGGTTGAGTGCGCCAGGCGGCGCAGTGAAACATCAAACGGCAGGGGCAACGTCGCGGCCGCGTCTGATTGGCCGCAGCTGCAGTATCCGGAGCAGGGCTGGGGCAAGAAGGTGCGACACAACGCTCCACCCGCTCCACCCTTGACAAAACGGAATCTTGTGCGCTCTCGCCTTCTCCAATTTTTCGCCAACCGAAATCCTCAACCGCATCATATTATTACTACCGTACATGGGCACCCACCACATCGACGCGAAGCTCCTGCTTCTCGCACTTCTTCCCCTTCCTCTTGTGTCGCTCTCCCCCTCCCTCTCTTTCTTCTCATCCTTATGGTCGGTCATCTTTACTAGCAATCACGTCCTTGTTTTTTCCCACTCTTGTTCTTGTCCACATTTCTTATAATTTTCTTTGTCTGACCGAGGCCTTGCCCCTTGATTTCTTGGCATTGCCATAACCCAACACAAGTCATTTCTTGCAGATTACTTCATCCATGATGACCATGTCGTCGTACAATCCCTTCTCCCGCGACGGTTTCCAGCCGCTGCCCCACACGCGGCCGGAAGAAATGGCAACAAATACCCACGACGTGACCATCGACATTCCTCTGGCCCAAGTCACCAGCCGGACTGGTATCCGCAAAACCACCAGCACGTCGCCTGTCATGTCCAAGCAAGGCTCTGATGATTCCCACGACGAGTATGACGAGAAAAGGCAGGCCTCTCGCTCGCTCACCAACTCCCGTCTCGCCGGGCGCCGGCGCCGACTGGACAACCAGGCTCGCCATAACAAGGACGAAACCGACGGCACGCTCACCTCGGCTGGCCGAATCTACCAGAGGATCTACCACTTTTCTGTCATCACCCGCTACTTCGTCTTTGTTGCCCCTCTAGCCTTGCTCATTGCCGTGCCCATGATCATTGGCGCTACCGCGGCCCCCCACGCCCGCATCGGCGGTGTCAAACTGCTCTGGTTCTTCACCTGGGTCGAGGTTGTCTGGGTCTCGCTCTGGGTCAGCAAGCTCTTCACCAAGCTCCTGCCTTATCTGTTCCAGTTCCTCTGCGGCGTCGTCAACCCCGGCACCCGCAAGTACGCCGCCGTCCTCACCAACCTCGAGATTCCCATCTCCCTCGTTGGTTGGGCCCTCACCTCTCTCGCCACCTTTGCTGTCCTAATGACCCAGAACCCCGACGCACGAGCCAGACACGAGACAGGGCTCAAGCCGTGGCAGACCGTGGTCAAGAACGTCCTCTTTGCCACCCTCTGCTCCACCCTCGTCCTCCTGGTCGAGAAGTTCGTCATCCAGCTCATCTCCATCAGCTATCACCGCAAACAATTCGACGACAAGATCAGGCAATCCAAACACAATATCTACCTCGTTAGCCTCCTCTACGATGCCTCCCGGAAACTGTTTCCGCCTTACTGCCCCGAGTTTGCGCCCGACGACTACATCGTCAGCGATTCTCTCAACCTCCACGCCAGCAGCCGCAGCGACAGCCCGGCTGGCCACAAGCGGTCCGGCTCCGCCACGCCGATGAAAATCATCCACGAGGTCGGCCGCGTCAAGGACAATGTCGCCTCCGCCTTCGGCCATGTTGCGCAGGAAGTCACGGGCAAAAAGGTTTTTAATCCCAATGCCGCACATTCCATTGTTGTCCAGGCCCTCGAGAAAAAGCACACCACCGAGGCCCTGGCCCGCCGCATCTGGCTCTCGCTCGTACTCGAGGGCCGAGATGCGCTCTATCGAGACGACATCTGCGACGTTCTCGGTCCTGACCATCAGCAAGACGCCAACGAAGCATTCGACTGTCTCGATGCCGATGGCAACGGCGACATCTCTCTCGACGAGCTCACCCTGCGCTTGATCGAATTCGGCCGCGACCGGCTCGCAGTCACTCACAGCGTCCGAGACGTCGGTCAGGCCATTCACGTCCTCGACAGCCTCCTCCTCACTGTCGTCTTCGTCATCATCGTCCTTATCTTTGTCGGCTTCCTCAACCGCAACTTCGCCACCACCCTCGCCACCACCGGTACCGCGCTGCTCTCTCTCTCCTTCGTCTTCGCCACTTCCGCCCAGGAAGTCCTCGGCTCCTGCATCTTTCTCTTTGTCAAACATCCCTTTGACGTTGGTGACCGAGTCGACATCAACAATACCCAATATTCTGTCGAACGAATCTCTTTGCTTTATACCATGTTCAAGAGCGTCCAGAACCACAAGCGCACCCAGGTCCCTAACATTGTCCTCAACACCCTGTGGATCGACAACGTCTCTCGTAGCAAGGCCATGAGAGAGGCCGTCCATGTCTATGTCAACTTCGACACCACCTTGGAAGATCTTGACCTGCTCAAGAGCGAAATTGCCCGTTTTGTCAAGGATAACCCCCGTGACTTTCAACCTGGCTTTGATATCGAGCTTACCGACATCGCAGAAATGGACAAGCTCGAGCTCAAGGTCGAGATCAAGCACAAGTCCAACTGGGCAAATGAAGCCGTGCGCGCGGCCCGGAGGAGCAAGTTCATGTGCGCCCTAGTCCTCGCGCTCCGAAAGATTCCTCTTTATGGCCCTGGTGCAGGAGGTGCCCCAGCAGGGGACAAGGCCAATCCAAGCTACTCTGTAGCCATTACCGATACCCAGGCCCAGGCCAATGCCAAGCAGTTTGACCACGAGAAGGCCAAGAAGCGCATGGACTACCAGCCTACCCAAGATTCATCCTCGACCGCCGCCTCAACGTCGGTGTCTTTTCCCCGCCACTCTGATGCGGATGACGAAGACATGCACGACAAAGACGTTCACGACCAAGCATCCATGCCCTGCACCCGCTCCAACGACATTGAAGAGGTTCGAGGCATCTTGAGGAGAGAGACGACGACGGGACGACGACGACGACGAGCAGGCACCGTAGACACCGACACCAACCCCTATCTCGGCCCTCGGACCATTCCAACCATCCCCGATATGTCCCCCGCCGAGCCAGGCCATCCATCCCAGCAGCACCCCCCGCGAACCAGCTATTTTGAGGATACCTCTATCCTCCCCGCTGCCCCGCCAGTGCCACCACCAGTGAATGCTCCACCGCCTGACCAAACCTCCTTTGGTCCTCCTCTCGCCCCTTCTGACAGCAACGTCAGCTCAGTATCCTTTCCTATCCCACCCACCTCGACCACCCACCACCGAGATCCGACCATTCACACCACCAACCTCCAAGATCTGGCCGGCCGCCCAATAACACGAGCCGATAGCACCACCATTTCCGACTCGGTTCAAATGCAGGGCCCATCCCCCACCACCACCAGGAATCCGTTCCATCACAAGGCCTTAGCAGCACAACCCCCGGATGAATACCCAACCGGCCGAGAACGAAGCTTGTCGGAACGAAGCTTGTCCCCTGCACAGAGGAGGAAGCCAATCCCAGGCATGCCCGAGATGAAAGAGTTTCTCACTAGTCCCAAGTCGCCAACAAGGATATGAATTCTATTCCATGTAAAAGATGAACACCGGACTGATCACCTCAAGTGCTGAGGCTCAGTCATGACATGAAAAGCATCGCATTGAGAGTTTGTTGAACCACATTGTACCTTTATCCAAAGACACACCTTCAATGTACAAGAAATGGCTGTTCAATTCAAGAGCTGAGGAGCAGTTTTACATATTAGCGTTCACTTGATCAAAGGCGCCATGCCAGATGCCTTACCTTATTGTCTGTTATCACTCATAGACCAGCTGGCCAATTACTACATCGTACCCACGCCAGTACCCAATATCTCCAGACTTGCTCCTTCTCCCCTTCTCCTTTTTCCTCAACTGGACTACCACATAACTGTCCTGGCGTTTGCATATCATCTGTCATCCTTGCTTGCATGCAGCTGGTAGGTCAGGATTACAATCCTGTTTCTCATTCATCATATGTTGCGCTGTTTTCCCTCGACTTTGTCAAGACCACCAGCGCCCCACCATCAATGCGTCAACAGGGGCAATGCTACCAGCTCTCAAATCTCGTCAATCGGAAAGACTGACTGGCTTTGGCGAGAAAGCTGCATGGCAAGCTGCTAGATCATGCAGTAATTTATGCGGAAAAAAATTTGTGTTGAATTATGCCACCAGAATCTTAGCTCTCTAGCAGTTATGTCCATGTCGTCCACCCTACTTTGGAGAAATTCCCTAAAACGTACCGTATCCCTGATCAGCCTTTATGTTACCGATACAGTAGCACAGTGCGGAGTGATGATTTTTGTTCCTGGGGTAAAGGAACCCCGCCCCGCCTCTGTACCACCTCACCATCATCATTACAAGTCTCGAATTTCGGAACTAGGCCAATATCTTACTCCTCTCTTTTGGACTATTCCCGTTGCAAAACAGTTACATCAGATCGACTAGGACTTGACTCTCCGGCCTTGAAGACCCAATGAACATCAACTTCTGGAATCTTGAAACTGTAAGTGATCGACCTACCACACACACCCTCGGAGAGTCGGAGAAACTAATATTATTAATTAGTTCTAGACGCAATAATTAATCGACCTACGCTTACCGTATTCTTGCCCTGTGGGGCAACAACTCGGACTTTGAATCTCTGCCATGCGCACTTGCTTGCTCATCTCGTTCTCTATCATAGTCGACATCCATATCTCCCTTCCTTCTCTCTATCTCCGTCATCGGTCTCACAGGTGCCAATTTGCCGACATTCACTACATATAGAACTAATTGACATTCTTCCGCTGAAAAACCAGTACTCTCTCTGCCTTTCCTGGAACTGCCGACCTGTGGAAAGGTTAATCCAGTTCCTCTTCCTAAGTTGACCCTCACATGTTGTTGATCATACCTTCCGGCCGAGGTTTGTTCCTGTGCACCTCCACACTACCTACCCCAGATTTATGAAATGGCAGCATTTTCGCTAACGAGAGGGCGAATTAGCATGCGCGAAGAATTAAATTGCCGACGGTTGCCATCATGCGCATGCCAGCAGGAGGGTGTGATGGTGGCATGCCTGATTGAATGGGGAAATCATGGTCTGAATATGGGAGCAGGAAACTATGAGAGCGGTAAACTATAAGAACAACTTGGTCAGAGCATGTGTACCAGCCCAGCCCACCGGTTCGACCTTGCTCTCGTTCGGTGGGAGACATCCTTTTTCTTGGCTATTTTAGGCTTCTTCCCAACGTTAGTAGATGAAATTTCTCGCTGATCAGCCATGAAACCCTCCCAGCCAGTCCTGGCGGTGATGAGCTTGCTGCTCGCCGGAAGCACCACGTGGGCGTCGCCGCTCGCACGACAGAGCATCACTACACCATTAAAGCCCAGGGCCAACGACTATAACTGCAAGAGCGCCAGCCACCCAAACCCAGTCGTCCTCTTCCACGGCCTGATCGCCAACCAATGGGATGACCTGATCGCCATCCAAGAGTATCTCGAAAGATACAGCTTCTGCACCTACACGCTCACTTATGGCGAATATGCCGAGTTCCCCATTGTTGGTGGGCTTAAGTCAATCGAAGACAGCGCCCAGGTGCTCGGCAACTTCATCTTCCAGGTGCAAAGCCTGACGGGGGCATCGAAGGTCGACATCGTCGGCCATTCTGAAGGCGGTTTTATGTCGTTATACGTGCCGAAATTCATCGACGGCATCTCCGAGATCGTCGACAACATCGTGGCCATTGCTCCGCCAACACACGGTACCGACTGGGGAAAGATCATCGACGTACTTAATTATCTCGGTAATGACACTACTGAGCAGGGCCTCGAGGCCTTGAAAACGCTAGGTTGCCCGTCATGTGAGGATATGACCATCGGCGGTCCTGCGGTCGTCGCGCTTGACAACGGCCCCATCAGGCAGGGTCACAATAATATCCTCGTTATAGCCACGCTAACCGACGAGATTGTCACCCCGCCCTCCACCGCGTTTATTTATGAGGATGGCGTTACCAATCGCTACTTGCAAGACCGCTGCCCGCTGGATCTTTCGGCACACATTGGCATGGTGTTCGACGCTAACACCTGGGCTGAGGTCCACAATTGGCTGGATCCCACCTTTCCCCTGCCGCCCATATGCTCTATTAGTAGCCTTCCCGTCAAAGAGTAAAGAGCAGTGGGAAATGAGAAAGTTAGTGCCTTTGTTGCACTTTCACCAATAGGGTGGTATTATAAATGCGTTTGCGTTTGCTGCTCTGTGGTATAAGAACCTTCTCTACTACCTCCACCTCTTACCATCTTTCTCTGACACAATGTTATTGTTCTTGTTTTCTTCATCCCACTCTAGACCTATACCTAGCAGGCAGTGTGACCTGGATCAACCATTCACACACATTAGCGATATCGATCAAGACGGCTGTAAGATCGCCTTGTTAGTGAGGCGGGCCAGTGCTTCTTCCAGGCCGCGTGACAATAGGGCCCATGGCTGTAAAGTCAAGTTGATGCAAACATGTAAGTCTCTTGATGGATTGTCAACCATTCGGTGCGCCTCTTGCGCTCTGTACGTGAGATCAGCTCTTGTATTGTCTATCTGTCTATCTCGGGAGATTCTCGAAGCTACTGATGAAACGTGGCAGATGAGTGCCAAGACCTCAAGAAATACCAAACAGCCAATCATATCGCTTGATAGAGTGGATTGGACTAAACTTAATTCAGTGATCGGGCCTCTTTTCTCCATTTCGTCACATCTCTCAGTTACAGTAATCCTTGTGTAAAGCGATGTCCCATTTTCGGTCATTTTAACGATATTATCCAAGTATCGGTGTATCAAGACGCCAAGGAATACGTACCCACTACATGACTAAACTTAGCCGAGGTATCTTTTCTATGGCGGCCCAGCCAAAAAGTACTTGTCTAGAGTTTCCTGCTGTAGTCGATCCATTTTTGCCTTTTGAAGTCGTGATACAACCTTGCTGATATCTGTCACGCCAGGTTCCACAAGCGCTTAGGGATCGCCTAAAAAGACAGAGAAGTGTTCCCGATTGTTGGGTACTTCTTGGAACCTGTAATATTTATGTGTCACGTGGCACACCGTGACAATATCCCGCATAAACTCAAGCTCATCCTGAGGCTATTAAAGGACCCATTCCTTGAGTATATGAAGTGCTTGAAGGGCTTGTTCCACAGGTATAGGTACCATTTCTCTTGGGACATCATTGTTAGGGGCTCTAGAGGTGGAAGGTAAAGAAGAAGACGAGAGAGAGCTAACTAGTCTAGATTCCCTAAGTCGTAGTATTAACGTACAAGACTCAAAGCTTGGAGAGTCGATAGATGACCGCAACCTCCGCGCATACTTATACCCTTCATATCGCAAGGTCAGAGTCTGCCCTTCCATAGTTCCTGACCCCAAAGGTCCTTGGCTTCGTCAAAAGGTCCCTCTGCCTTGCTCCACTCCGTCACCTCTGACCAAAGGATTGCACAGTCAACCATACGGATCGTATAGGTGGCAGTTGTCTCGTGCAGTCCCTCCAAAGGTCGCCGTGCGTAACCAAAGGTCCGTCCGAGGACCGGAGGTGTCGATCCGTCGTCGGCATGACGTCGGGGAGTCGGCGTCTTGTCATCGTTCATGACAATCATCATCAGCCTCTTTTGCAGGTATATTAGCCTCAACAATGGTATCCAGAAGTGCCTCATCATCAGGGCTATCTATAACTATTTCATTAACAGGATTGAGTAATTAGTTCAGTGTCAAAGGTGCCTTAATAAAGCGCCTATCCTGCAGACTCTTCATCTGTGAGAGGAGAGTGTAAAAGAACGTACTTCTCTGGTCTAGAGAGGGGTCGAATCCCCGACGCGCGTCGCGGATCGAGCCCCTTACGCCAGGGAGGTGACGACGAGAAGTATACAAGCATCGCAGAAGTGTCCCCGTACCAGGCAGGGGCCTGAGACACGAACTCGAAACGCATGTTAGGAGACCCCCACTGTTACAGACGTGTACGATTACCATATATAGAGAGACTAGAAGAGCTCCATTTCCTAGGACTCTTCATAGTCTGATAGCCAGTCTATAGGACTACACACTGTACTGGTATCTTGTTGCGTTACCCATTGCCTACCCTGCGAATCACCTGCGCTACACTATCCTAGCCCAGTAGAAGGATATCAACAGCCCTCCTATCCCTACGCAGCAGAGAGATACCCTTACAGAGAGCTTCATAGATATCCTCCTCAGTCTTGTCAGCTACCTATAGAGCAGCCTCCCACTCTAGTTGTCGCTTCTCTGTCCTTGGTAAGGCCTCAGGTGCTAGGACTCTTGATTTGATCCAGCAATTTTCAATAGTTGTTGATGAAACCCACTGCTCCCAGGCTTGTGTCGTGTGGAGGCAAGACGGGATGCAGGAGGAGCAGGGACAGAGTTGATAATTGCTAAGCCAAAGGAGAGGGTAAGCAAGGATAGAGGGACCCTACAGCACTAAATATGCAGGTGTGCGCCAAGACCTGCGCCAAGACCTATATCCCGGCGTCACTATGCAAGATACGATCCCGATCGTAGATGTCCCCTCCCTGGTCCCCGTAACAGAATGAACAGATTGTGGATAGGAATATTGGCGCAGTTAATAGCTAATAAGAGTTCTCTATCCCAGAGAGTTAACGAATAACATTAGTTATCCGGACACGAGCTGGCTATCCAAAGTGCAAACCGAGCTCATAACTGTTGGAATCAGTAAATAAGATGATTCCGGCGGGATAGAGAGAGTGAAACTCGTGTGAAGATTGCAACTATAGAGGTATGAATAAGCCACTTTTATAGAGCTGAAGCAGTGATTCTTGGCGCTAGGCAACAGCGCCTAAGATCCTTGCAGAGCTGAAAACTTGGTCAGCTCCGAAATCCAACAAAATTCCAAAATTATGAAAAAAAAATCCCGCAGAAGTTGGTCAACAGATTCCTTAGTTATTTCAGGTATAAATTGTTACTTTTTTTTGATTTAATTAATAAAATAGAAATTCTCATATCCCCTAACCCTTTTCCTATTTAATATGGCGGTATAGTGACCGATATTTTGATTTTGTTGATTTGTTATGAGCCTGTTGCTTTACCGACTTTGTGCGACAGCCAGTAAACAGTAAGCTTGGCATTACCCACTAGCCTTCCCCTCTATAGTGATTGCTAACAAATTTAGGAACCCTCCTAACGATAATCGGTCTAAACCCTGGCTATCGTAATAAAACGCCAAGACCCATACAATTTCAAAAAAATCGGCTGGTCAGCTAACGATACTCACGTAAATCGCTCTAAGGGTGGATCGCTTTAGACAAGGATTACTGTAGTTGCATTCAGAAAGTACAATACTTCGAAGGAGAAAGTACCGCTTTTGGGCCAAAGTTCCCCTAGAACGCTAAGAAGCAAGGTACTCCTTTACACCTCCAGATTCTAGCACAGGTGCGAGCAACAGCAGTAAATCGACCACAGAGACATGTTGATAGCTCTCAGTTCTATATATGCCACCAAGGCAGGCCAGCACGAATGGTCTTATTATGAGTTAAGCTGCGCAGCGCTCGATGAGGCTGGAACACGCCTCTTCTAGGCTAAAAATTTGCGCCCAGTTTCTACTGCGCGGCGCGTTAGGCGCAGTGTATAGAGAGGCACAAGGTACTATCTGAATAGTATGAATAATAGCGAGCTTTTCCCGGGTACCGTGAAGGGTTGTTGATTGTGCTACCTCATAGTGGACACATTGAGATCTTCAGGACATAAGACTCATTATGAGGCTCAGTACGTAACGACTGACCAATGCCCTGGTTGTCGTGAGAAAATGCTCCTAATGGCCTTGGTCATGACTTGCACCAGCTAGAGTTTAGGCTTGCAAACGAACATGTCAGCAAGCATCCAGCATCTGCCTTTCGACATTGTCGACTCTATTGCGTCTTATCTAGATATCAAGGATTATAAGGCTTTCAGCTCAATTTCCAAGAGGTTCTATAGAGATCTGCAGAATGAAAGAGGGGTCAAGAAATGTCTACAAGTGAGAGGAGTCCAGTGTAAAAGACACCCAGCTAACCGGCACAGTCTAGATTGCCTTTCTCAAGAGCGGCAAGCAAGGTGCTCCATTCTTCGCAAGCTGGTGAGGCCCAGAGATGTTTTGATATCCATTATTATCAAAGCGAGGCCTTAAGGACGGCTTCGCCTTACTCAGTTACTATGCTAGCACAGGCGACGAGTTTCGTGTATGATGATGGTATCCTCTGCTACACCACCAGAGGACCACAGACTGCAGAAATACGGGTTCTTGATCTCAGCCAAGCTGCGGGCACCGAGAAGGTTATCAACTCAAGTTTCCTCCATCAGCGGGTGGCTGACCTAGTTGGACCGACGACTTCGAGCTCATTCTCCATGGCTGTCCTGTGCTTCAAAATGTCGATAGCTACAGTAGTCTACGATGCTGGGTCCTGCAATGGGAGCTATCTATTTGCCATCGACACCTCAGACCATGCAGCTCGACGAATTATGGTCTCCACTCGCTTACGTTCAACCCGCAAGCTGTTCGCTCAGCATGATGGTCGATTCCTTTACTACGGCACCCACTCCGCTACAGGATCTCGTGACTTTCGTGAGTGGCTGATTCAAGGGTATAATCTCAGTACTGGGTTAGCTTTGACGACTGAACCGATTCAGCTTCGAGGATTCTCAGGTTCTGATCTTCACACTGTGGTAGACTTCAGAATCTTCAAGGACGACTTCTACGCCATCACTAACCAGACTGCATTTGAGGCTGAGGAGATCAATTGGACGAGTTACTACTGCTATATTCGCTTCCCCCTACGGTCAGGAGGTGATGGAGAGGGAGACTTGCAACTCAAGACGTTCTGGCGGCGACAAGATATCGAAGGCCCTATTAATGACGCTTACACTAATCTGTCCTTGCAGATGGACGAGGCTACTGGAGAGGTGATGCTGGTTGAAATACGGAAGGAGTGGCTGCACGGTGGTAGTAAAAGCGATCGGAAGTGCTATATGCAGCCTTTCGATAAGGGCTTGCATGGGTTCTCGGACGACCGGCCCAGCGTCAACCCAAATGACATATTACGCCGGGCTGTAGAGAAGACTGACAAGCCGAGATACGAAGAAAAAGTCCCTGTGCGCATTGACAAATACACTCATCATGAATTCGGTCCGGGATTCAAGGGAGAGCGGCACGAGTACACACCGACCAAGACGAAATGGAAAACCTATTCATACTCTGGTAACGCCTTCGTTGAACTGGTAGTTGATGACTTGGAAGTGCCCGGTAGCTGGAGACGCAAGGAGCGAATGGGCTTGAGAATTGCAAGCCGCACCGCTAGTTCGCCTCTTGTGGTCAGGGACGAAGATCGAAGCCGCTCCTGCTATCTTCGGACCTACATACCCGATGAGAACGATGACCTGGTGGAAGACAGCGACGAGACCTATTCACCTAGCCAGATTTTCAAGTGGCCGCCATCGGGCCTGCAAGGCGTGCATCTCCCCGATGAACTCGAAGAGATGATGTGCCCTGGCGGCAAAGCTGGAAATAACGTGCAGGCAATCCTCGGCGACGAGGGAATCTTTTATCTTGTCGGGGCTGACCCAGATCTGTATGGCCAGAGGTCACTCATCTACCTCAGTTTTGATCCTACATTTGGCTTTGAGGGGATGAAACGACTGGATGGAAGCCTGGCGAGACCGAGAGGAGTGCGGCAGCAGCAGCAGCAGCATCACGTTTCTTCGATCGCGGTCCATAGAAAGCACTCCAAACCACCTGACGAGTCAATATTAGCAGAGTCACCAGCCAAGCGTCAGAAACTTTCGACCGAAACTCCGACGGGAACAAATAAAGATGGTGGGGGTAGAGCTGCTAGCGAGGACCGTGATCTAATAAGATCAGTAGCATCTGAGTCAAACATCCCAACCTCTCCTAGCGCACACAACAAGGAGCAGCAGCAAATCGGCCAGCGGGGACAGCATGGACAGCACGGCCAGAACGGGCAAGAATCTAAAGATACTCTCCAAAGCACAGGAATATTAAACAGACACCTCTACAGAATGGATGCCACATACCGTTGTCTACAGCAGAGCTGGTGGTTGCGCTGACTTTATATTTTCCCCCTTCCACTCAAGTTGGAATCAAGCCGTGGGGACTAGTCCAGAAGGGGAAAAATCAAGTCAGGATAAATGTAGGTTCTACAGGGTCCTGCTAGCAGGGAGAGAACGGGGCAGCCGGCAATCGATGATTGCAACTGCGTATGATTCTCTATATCATCTCTACATCTCTACGGGAGTCACCGGGACGGATGAGACCGGCAACTCGGTGGACCCACTAGTCACGTGCCACGTGCCACGTGACAAGTGGAGCCCGTTTCATGCACGCGTTGTCGGTCCAGGTAAATGAATGCTCTGATTTTCGTATATAGGGTTGAACTCGTGCGGTCTTATATAGATATAAAAAAGTATCAAAGAGAGAGATCAAACTCGGTGTCGCCGTCAATGTTCATGGAGAGTTTGTATACTGACCTGTGAAAGAGTAGGATCGGTCGCTATGTGAATCGAATATTAAATTGTTCTATCTGTTAACAGGAGAGCATTCATATATATCTACCTTGAGTGTTTCGCAATGTCCGTAGGCTCCGCAAACTCCGTAAATGATTCGTAAGCAATTGGTGAGCAGATCGTAATTAGTAAGCGATTAGTGAGCAGGCGGATGATTGATTCCGTATTCCAACACGACCACCTATCATGGTCAGTAAACTGTCACTCAATTGTAAGCAAACAGCAGGGATTGATGAATCCAGTCATCTTATCCAAGAGAAATAGTCATAAACAGCTGCTAGTCATCGATTTGTATGTTGAGGTATCGTATATTGCAGCTGGCGCTCAGCTGTACAAGGTATCTGTTATCCCTGGAACGCCAGTAGACCAAGGGAGCCCCGAATCCCTAAAAAGATGGGAGATTTTTGCAATCTGTTGCAAAATTCAGGCGTTCCAATAGATGTGTATGTGTGCCTGTCATGTGAGCCAGATTCACCATGACAGTATCATCGTCGTGGGGGTGGCGATGAGGGATTTGTAGCGGCAATTGGACTGCCAAATCGGGTATGGTGTTGTAAAACATGAGTGAAAATGATCTGGTCGGCTGGGGAGAAACGAGTGTTGTCGCCATTAGTCGTATCTAGTCATCGAATCAGGTGTCAATCTGTGCGTCGATCCGGAGTCGACCCGGAGTCGATGCGGGCGTCTATTCGGGCGTCAATTTGAACGTCGATTCGGTTGTCAATCTGATGAGGGAGTGATATGAAGAAATAGTCGTTTGATATCGCGGGAGACGTCGAGGTATATCAGAGTTTCTGGTCACGTGAATCCTGTTGTCTTGGCAGAAGGGATCCAATCCTAGTCCTTTGATTGGCTGTTTCCAACAACTCCTTAGATCAAAAGTTTTTTGTGATATTATCTAAAAGTTACAATAATAATTCACCTGATTTGTAAGCAGACAACTATTCTACGGGTCCTGTTCCTTCCTTTCTTGATCTTATTCAGAGAAGCCCTGTTTTCTGTCTCCCTGTCCCATCTTGTTCTGGGGGCAAGGAAGGAAGCTCAGCGCATTCAGTCAGTTGGTCAAAATTCGTAACTCGACAGCAAAAAAAGATTACAGTAGAAAAAGGAAAAAAAGTAAAAGGTTACAGGCCGCTTATATCAGGGTTACGGTAAGGAGTAGTACATCCGCCAGAACTATTAAGAAGAAAGAGGGGGGAAGCCAAAAAGAATAGTTCAGGTCAAACAATCTGATATGATCTGTAAAAAGAATTACATTGCAATTGCAACCACCAAATATGACAACAACCCATTGCTATAATGTAAAGGTGTAATTAAACCCTTTGGTTGGCACACAAAACAAAAGTTAACTGTAAAGTAGGTTAACAAGGTCTACAAGGCACAAAATAAGGCGAGTTTCATGCAGGATGCATGTAACAGGAACCCCAGCGGGGATACCTGTGACAGGTGTCGCAGAGGCTGCGATGCGACAGGTATCGCAGATCTCCCCGTCATCAGGGTTACGGCACAGAACCAAGTTGCTACAGAAGGGACACTCTGGCGTAAGCGAGGAGCATGGTTACGAACCCCTCCCTAAGGGATGGGAGTCCTTGCTATCGCAAGCATGTATGATTAGTACATATAGAGGCTTGAAGAAGCCTCCCCTCTAGGACTCTTCATAGTCCGATAGCCAGTCTTGAGTGACTATACACTGTATTAGTATCCTGTTGCATACACTGCATCTACCCGTCGCGCATCGCACCAATACTGTCGCTTGACTGCTAAATCAAGGAGTACTGGAATATCAACGGCCGTCCTATTCCCACGCAACCGCGGGATACTCTTACAATGCAATGCAATGCAGTGCAATGCAATGCAAGTACTTGAAGTACTCCTGAATAAGGAGAAAGGTTACAGGAATGGTGTATAAATCAGCTTGAGGCTGAACTGAAAATAGTGACTCAGTCATTTCGACTGAAAAAGGTTTGTCAACTGTTTCCTTTTTTCTGGGAGAATGACGGGAGATGTCAATTTGAAAAATGAGCTTCTGTGTTTGAATTAATGTAGATGAAGAGGGCAATGGGGAGAGTTCAATGGTGAGTTTAGAGCTATCAGAGGAAAAGGGGGAAAGGATAAAGGGTCATGTACATCGATTGGCAGCAACATAGTGCCTCCAAACTAGCTAGAAAACATCGCTTCGAAATCAAGGGTAGGGGTATTTCCATAAGGAATGGATCATGATACATCAACTCTTGAGTAGATACTGTACTAGGCGCCGCTGCTATGCTTACTCTTGCAGGAGACAATTTTTCTTGTGTGTTATCATAGAATTGTTGGGGTTCTGTTCTTTTGGAGGTATTGGCAGCCAAAAGGACAAGGGAAAAAGGCCCCATCTGTGTAGTGTGTGACTTCATTCCTCGCTCCTCTCAAATGAATTAACATAACCGAATGTGGGAATTGTCGCTTATTCACTTCGACTCATTTATAGGCCGAACATGAGAGCTGCCAGGCCCAGCAATGCCAAACCAGCAGCATTAACCTCCAGTCTGCCAGCGGCACCCTGTAGGCTGGGGTTACTGCTAGATGTTGCCGCGGCGCTTTGGGAGCCACTCTCGGCTGCCTGTGTGACAGGTGCGTTGACAACGACGACCGAGGTCGAGGTATGGACATTACCATTTGGCAGCGTGGAGTAGTACAGATGGGTGGACGTCGAGGGCGTGAACTTGATGCCGACGGCACTGCTGGTCAGCGTGACTAGGCCACCGCCATAGGTGGAGTAGACCACTCCACCATCCTTGGTTGCGATCGGAGTGGTGTCGGGCGGGCCCGTGGGAGGTACAACGACGGTGGTAGCGGATGGGACAGTGCTGGCTGTGAACTCGCTCGAGAGCTCACTGTTGATAGCCGAGGCCTGGTTCGGTGCAGTTGTTGTCGCTTGGGGGGAGCTCGTGGCGGCGGTGCTATTCGCGGCCTGTCGTTTGATGGCAATGTGCACCAGTTTCGTGGCAATGGCGGGCGATTCCGAGTGGACATGTTCAATGGCGGAGCGGTCCTTGGAGAAGATGCCATCCTGGAACTTGGGCGAGAGTTGGTGCAGCACGCCGTGCAGGATTGTGTCGTCGATGGTGTCGAGAAGAGAGGCGAGGTGGGACCAGTCGATTACGCTCTCGGACTGATGCTGGGATGGGGTGGAGGAGGCCAGGAGCGGCAGGCAGAGCAGGCCGGCCAGGAAAGAGCTGAAGAGCGCGGCATACCGCATTGCTGCAGAGGGATGGCAGACGGAGGAAGCTGCTAGGGATCGGCAGGTGCGATGTTGGGATTTGGTTGAGGGTGAGGTTGAGGGTGAGGTTGAGGGTGAGGTTGAGGGTGAGGTTGAGGGTGAGATATGAGGTTAAGGTTTGAGGGTGAGGGTGAGGGTGAGGGTGATGAGGGTGAGGTTGAAACAGACACTGATGTCGGGCTTGATGGTCAACGAGTGAATTTGATGGCAAAGGGACGGGGTTACAGGGGGGTGCAGGTGCAGCAGGGAGATAAAGAAGAGGAAGGTGCGGAAGAGAGTGTGCGAATGTTGCACCTAACGCAGCAGTTCTAGAGTCAATGCACGATTACACTCGATCAGCTTTTGAGACCTGCATGAACAAAAGGCCCAATGACGTGGTCAGCAAGTGTCATGGAACTTTTTCTTCAGCCCCAGTAGTGACAGCGGAAGCTGTCTGTAATTAGCGGGAATAGCGGTGCAGATGGAGGCTGGAGGAGGCAGGAGGAGGCAGGGCCAAGGCGGGAGCTAGCTTCTCTGGGCTGACCCGACCTCCCGCGTTGCCTAAAAGGGGTGCTCCTTACGGGCGTGTTTCTGGGTAGGCCTGGAACTTCGCCCCAGCCCCCGCCGGAGCTATTCCACCGAGTTCGCGATTCGCCAGGACAGCCGACTAGTACTGGACAGTACAGTAGTGCTGGCGAAGGATCAGGTGCAGCACGAAGGATTCACATGGGAGAGCGCGATGTGATACCATTCCAAGGGCACTCGCATGGGCGACGAGCACCGGCGCTCCGACAAACGCTTCTGGGGCCGAGTGGTCGCATTATCTTCTGCGTCGTGTCACCAAGGAGCAAACTTGTAACCAGCAAGCCGGATTTTAAACTGCAGCACAATGTCATGGCGGAGAGTACTTCCGAGACCTGACCAATAGCCGGTGCGCCGCGGCTTTTTGTCTTTCTCCTGGCTGCACCTGTGCCCTTTCATGTTTCAACAGTCGCACGTGTCGACGCCACAGCAGTCTGTCTACTAATAACGTGATCGTCATCGCGAATTGGAAACCCGCCGACATGTCCATCTTGTCGTGGACTGCGGAATCATGCATTTGAGGACGAAGAGGCCTCTCTCTGTTTAACCAAGATAGAAGAGCATCTTCTGATGTGATATTTGGCCCGGAACTATGGTAGATCCAGAGCGGTCTGCCGAATGCGACGCAGTAGCTTCTCGTAATCGCTCCAGGCTATCCATTTGCCTAGTCGCCTCGCCACCGCTGTTGAATACGTTGGACACGTCGCAGCTCCATCCGGCATGTCTGGCGAGGCCCCACTGGCATGTGCGGGGCGGAGGAGACCGCTCCTTCGGATCGCCTGCTATTTTTGGCACTGCTCAGTTGCCCAATCACATTTGCCGTCTCACGCCTTTGAAACTCCACTGGGTCCAGTTGCCGATCTGCTACAAAGGCGATGCTCTTGATGCTGGATGAGCACGTGTAGGAGTAGTAGTAGTAGTAGTACGTGGTCGTGCCCCTGTTTTTTCGGCACTTGCATACGGGCACTATTGCTAGCAGGAGTTTAATTTAGGTGGGGGGTCAACAAAGACCTCATACCAATTAGGCTCCGGCTAGCAATAGTGCCCGTATGCAAGTGCCGAAAAAACAGGGGCACGACCACGTAGTAGTAGTAGTAGTAGTAGGAAAAATAAGACAGTTGTTGCTGTCTCTGGGTGCTTACATAAGCTCTCCGAAGCCTGGTCAATCGAGCCTGAGCATGTGATAAGTCTAGCCTGTCTTCTTCAGCCGGTCCGTGACGGCTTTCTCACTCTCTTTCATGTCTATCCGCTGGCCAATGCTGAGTCGCAGCATATTAGTGAGTACTCGGCCAGTTGTCCAGCCGATGGCCACACCCCAGATCACCGTGCATGGCCACTTTTGCCATTCTCTGTCCCAGTCCAGGGCAATGGGAATAGCGCCGATCCAGCCGCCGACAAAGGCGCCCACAGAAGCGCCCCAAACACCTGCTTCATCAAAGGGCAGCCATGCCGCGGCCACGTCGTGCCATGCCTCGCTTGACACGCCATGTGTGTAGAAGATGGGCAACACGCTCAACACCGACACGTGCGCGGCTAGGGCCAAGGTGTGAGGAAGCAGCGAGTAGGGGAAGATGGGAGCACCGAGGCAAAGAGCCAGCAGGAAGAGCGGCCCCGGTGCGAGTGTGAAGGTCAAGATGAGCGCAAAGAGCGTGGGCTGCAACATCGTCGTCGTCAGTCCACGCACATGAGACTGTGCAATTGCTTGTATCTTACCAGAACACGTGACTTTAGTGGCCCTCCGTTGCTGCTGCCGTCCTTGTCTCCCACACCCGTGGCCGCTGCTTTGCCGCCTTTCTTCCTTCCACTTCCCTTTCCTGTCTTGGCAGCAGCTGATCCCTCGATGATCTTGCCTGCGTCTTTCGCCCCAGAGTTCCAAGTGCCCGCGCTGGGAATACACAGCGCGCAGAAGAGCGACGTTGTGATGGATATCGGAATGAGATCGTAAGTCAGTGTTGACAGCGGATCGTGCACGAGATGAGCGGACCGCAGATAATAATACACTGGTATCAGCATTGTGTATCCAACGCTGAGCGCTTTTGCTTGCGGCTCCGACAGCAGCGGGATTGGGCTTGTTGTCGGCGTCAGGAGCCGGGATGCCCCCGACTGAACCTCGCTGCTGCCGGCCGAGGGTGTAAGGAGGTGAGCCAGCAGCGGAGAGGAGGCTGGCACCATAGTGAGTGGTGGTTATGGGGTGCAGCACAGATACAGATCGCTTAGGCCATCAAGAGCGATTGAAGCTTTTCGTCAAGCCTCCTTGACAGTGTGCTGCCATAACATGCATGCGAGGTTGATGTGCAAACAAGACAAACACGCCGCGCGCCAAGAACTGGTGCCAAGCGTCGTATTTCGCCCTATAAACCAACCATGTCCACGACCAGGCCATGCTGTCTACCAGTCCATGTTGTCACACCCATACCTATCCATTCGCTTCTTCGGGTATCTGATACAGAGAGCCTCCCACCAATAAACCCCGCCTGAATATACTAAGATCCCTTGCTAAAGCCAAAGTCAACGAAACCAACGATCTTATCCTACAATATGCTTCAGCTTAAACCAACCAGTGGCGGCCTTTGCGTGTTCTCGAACACGCCATAATATCCTACATCTGTATCAGTGTCGACTTCCGACACGCTGAATCGTGATATTTCTTCCTGCACCGGCTTCTCGTACTCGAATCGTGGCGACCGACGCAGCGACCGTGGCACCATTGCCGTCTCCAGGTTCGATCCCGGACTGGGAGTGGGATACGTAATTGGCCTGATCTCAGCAAAGACCGGCGTCCGTAGTATGTCCACGTCTCTTCGTAAGTCTGCCACCTGCTCTTCAAGCTGCTTGCGGGCCGCCTGCTCCTCTCTGATCAGATCCATAAGTGCCTCGAATTTGTCTGAGTCCATCTGCCCAGGCGAGGGTGATTGTCCTTTGGATCGGTGTGAGGAGCGACGTCGACTATTCTGAGGTTTGACCGTTGTACCCTGGCTGGATCCATCGGATGGACGGCGGCTATGGTGCTCCCCAAATATCTCCACAGTATCGCTCGCTGGTGACAGGAAGGATGTCGGCTCAAGTCCATAAAAGGGCGATGAAGTCAGCACGGGCCTGGATTCTTTTCCAGCGTACACCTCATGAACCGGTGGCCTTCTCTTCACAGGCTTGGAGTAAAGCATCGGCTTCGGCATTTCATGACCTTGCAATTTTGCAATTGCATATTCGAAATCAAATAACTTGACTTCCAGGGTATTCACTCTGTCCTCCAGCGCCACTGGCTCGGCGTCAGGCTGTGTCAGTCCAAAGTCGAAGGACTGCATAGGCTCCAGCTTCTGACCATCTCTGTGGCGTTCATTTGCTCTCCTGGCGCCCATTTGCTCGGGCCAGACGGGCGCGGGGTTCTCGAGGATGCTCCTTCGCCAGTATTCAATCTGCGACGCACGATCTTGCACTACTTCTACGCTTTGCCCATAGCTAGCAGACAAATCGGTCAGAACGCCTGCACTTCTCGATCGACGCCGAAGCTGGTTGTCGCTGTGCTCTGATCGATTCCACACTCTAGGAGAGAGGTCGTCTTGCGGGTCGGCCAGAATCTGTGCCTCGTGCTGCTGGCTTAGAGCTACGGCCGGGAGGGTGGTGCTGCGCCGACGTGGCGCAGTTTTGGGGCTATTTCGCTCAGTCGATCTTGGTGGCAAGGAACTGAGTGCCTCATTGGGATGATGAGAACCGAGTGCACTTGCGCGTGTGATGCTGTTGGTGCGATGGTTTGATTGCTGAATTACTCGACGGTCGGCCTGCTTCTCAACGGTGGCTGTGGTATACCCCTGGTCCTGTGAACGATAATCAGCCCAATTACCAATACAGCCTTGTGCGCTGCCACGGACGAGCGCCGATGTGCGTACATCGGTGAAAGATGGCTTTGGGCGTGCACTTTGATGATAGCCCTTGGCCTCTGAAAGCGAAATTCTGCTTCGCTTGCTGCCAAATATCCGCCTAAGAGTCACCATGAGACCGCCGGTATTTTTTTGCCTGAGGCTGGCCTTGGAGGTACCAGTTGACAGAGAGCTTGGCACAATTGATGGGCGAGCCGAAGTGCGAGAGGTGGTGTACATGTCTTCTGGAGCGATGCTGGTGGGTTGCTGGTGGTTTTGTATTTCTGAAGGACTGACTTTGCGCGATACATCAAATCCAGCTGGTGGAGGAGAGCCTTGAAGGCGTGTATCGAATGGGATAGGATCGGAAATTTTCAACTCTCCGCGGCGGATCGCAGCACTGGTAGCCGAATGCTGCGATGATTTAGAGGATCTGTTGCGCCGGTGCGAAGACATTGCAATGCCAGATGATGGTGACGAAGAAGCGGCCCCTTTTAGGCAACCGATCCAAGGTCGTTAAAGTCCACCATTCTGAGGGAAATCCACTTCAGAACAGTAGCGAGAAAGAAACGTGTAAGCTAGTATAACGACAATGGTCGCTAGGGGCGTGAGCTAGAAGAGTGGCTAAGTTACTCCTTCATACTCTGCCAGCCTGAAATTGTGCTGTCCGTAAGATCGCCAATAGACATTCAAATACAGCCTATACCGTGAGCTGTCTAGCCGAACAACAACAAACTGAGAAATGTTGGAACAGTTTCCTGTCAAGAAAGTGGAGCACAAGGAGGGGCGAAAATCGGGCGTGTGAGATCGCAAAAGCAAAAGTTCGGGTCGTAACTTGGACGCCTAGGAGGTACCTTAACTTCTCATTTCCACAAAGTCAACTCTCTCTCTCTCCCTTCCAGCAGCCCAACGAAGCCAGATGAGCATAAGTTATACAGGGGTCGGCGGCAAAAAAACTTGTCAGCATGGAACCTGGCGGAAGCAAGACAAATGCAACCCATCTAGTATTTTAGATCGACCGATGGCTTTTACGAGGGGGCCTGCCTTGCTTGCGAACTGTCAATGTTGAATTCAGGTAAGTGTTAGGAAACTCCGGGGGGCAGGAGTAGGCTCGACACACGTTAGACAGCTGCCACGGAGAATTTTGGAGGGAGGGGAAGCCAGATAGAGTACAATGAATGAGAAGGGCACGAGTGGATGGCCGGCCAGTAGCCAATCACACCGGCACAATTCAGAAGTCAGGCGTCGACTACAGGCCCGGGGGTGCCTAGTGCCTAGAGAACTAGCGGGGGCCTCGTGCCACACACCCTCTGGAGAGGCCGAACTGGCTTTCCATCCCACCCAATCTATGCTTTCGGAGAAGCAGCCGCATCTATCGCCCTAAAAAGTCTCCCATTCGACTTGCAAGTCGGGTCTGCAATTTGACTGGCTGAACCACGAGATAGATCTTGTCGCGGAAACTTATCTAGCTTCTCAGTTCCCCACCCCTGACCCTTTTGATGCCAACTTCAGCCACGACATTGCTTCCTTTGGATGAGTCTGCAGGGTCGCCCGGGGAATCCAAGTGAGGTCACTGATTGCGGCTGATTTCTTCAGGCTCCCTGGCCACGCCTTGCGCCATGTGTCGCGTCATGCCGCGGCCGCAAATCGTGCCAGCGTGGGGGGGGGGAGGGGCCCGCAACCTATCCTGTGTCTGGGTTCGCCCCTTCCACAGCTGCTTGTTACGGAGCTGACAATTAGTCCATCAGCCCGTTATCAGCCTGTGTCCTATAACCAAATGCCTTTGGGGTGATACTGTGAAGACGTTTTATCCCATCCTGGCTTGGATTCGCCCCGTCCTCTAAGATTTGCAACCTTTTGAAACGCCAACAGAATCCGTAACTTCTTGGCCATCACTCCATGCTTCTCCATTATTGGCTGAGATCATCACCACTTCAATCAGCCCTAAACCGCAAACTTGCTGCCTAGTTGATCACACCTCTTCTAGACAGCTTCCATGACCCCTGCCTCCCCTTCTCGCCACACGCCTTGACTCTTGACAGCTGCTGTGATCTTCGATCTTCCGCTTTCCCCCTTGCAATCGGGCATCCCCATCCGTTGAGACTATCATGTGTCGATCCCGCGCTTGGCCGCAGCTACCATGCTCGCCGGAGCCCCTGGTCTTCGGCTCTCGCGGAATCCACAAAGATTCATGCTCTGTCGATGTGCTCTCTCGGATGAATCAGGCAGCGGAAATGTCTCGTCGTCGTAGTGCGATTGCGGTATTCAACTAGGCGTGCTTTGTTGAGTACCTTCTGGTTTGCCATGAATCTCCGCTGGCGTTGTGTCATAGCTTCCGATTGCGGACATTGGCCATACCAACAAGTTCTGCCATCGTTGCCCCAGATAGTGACTGACGCGACGAAATAATCGAGACCCGGCGTCACCGATAACCCAGGAGTCCCGACGCCTGTGCAGAAGCACTGCATAGTAAGAGAGAATGACGAGTGCTTCTGGCTGTTGCTGGTCTAGCAGGTCTGTGAAATCCGACGTCCCCATCACAAGCCAGGCAAATATCATGTGTGATAACATTGAAGGCGCCGGCAGCAAATTTTCAATATCCAAGAATACTTGTAACTCATTTATAGCTTCGTGGCAGGTCTGGATGGACGATGCACTGAGGTCAGCATGGCTGATCATTTCATGCAGATCCTCACATTCACCCAGTGAAGGCTTGGGCCGTTGGCGTCGATCTTGGGTGTGATCCATCAAAGCACCCAGCTCGGTCTGGCGCAGTTCGCAATATCAATTGTTCGTGACCAATCTGATTCCATGGAACAGACGGATACCGTCGACGAGCCTTTCGAGGAAGACATTGAGATCGTCATCCAGGGAGTTGAATGTGTCGCAGAAGACATGCACGGCGATCAGATGAGAGAACAGCATGACTTCTAAGCAGTTGGATCGATTGACGCTCTCTAATTGCTGCTGGAACCTCTCGAGCGCTTTGGATTGCAGGTCGGATGCCATGACACGGTAGAAGTGCTGTCGACTCGGCCGTTCCAGGCTCAGGTGGAGGGCAGACAAGGCCAAGATTTGATGCATGAGGTGTTTATTGCGAAGGCCATGGGCGATGATGGATTTCTGGTAGACGGCCACGTACTCGTCAGTCACAGCAATGGTCCTGCATGTTTCAGCCTCAAAATGATGCAGCAGTTCAAGGTGAGTGAGATTGATATCTGTAACAGGTGGTGGTGTGGATGCAGCAGCATTGGCCAGCAAATTGGATCCAAATAGCTGTCTGGTGCCACCGTCCGAACTTTGCCGGTCCGAGTCCGCCCTTCTTCTCGAAACATGACCCTTGGGAGCTGGCCCGGTAGGGGGAGGGGTTGCGTATTCACAGTCCCGATTGGAGAAGACGCATCTATCGCATTTGGGATGCGTTTCGTCACAGCGAATGTGTCGCCGTTTACACTCCAAGCAGCCATTGCGCGACTTGGTATGGATCTTCCTGCTTTTCGAACGGGGCTGGTCCATTGTGGAGTTTTGCTTGTTTACTTACCTACATCGTCTTCGAGGCCGGTCCGAGCTCAATTGATATCGAGACGCCGAAATGGTCGCTGCCTGATTAGTTGCTCGGCAGTGATGTTCATCTCACGCGAAAACAAAGCAAGAGCTTCTGTAACTCACTGTGCGAGTATAACGCGCATAAGGGCTACGCGGCCCACAGCCACAAAAGATTGGTTGTCATCTATATTTGGTCAGACGGGCGAGCGAATCAGAATGAGGAAGTTGGAGTTGTCTTTCCAAAAAGAGGCTTAGTCTCGAAGCTTGGCGATGGACTTGACGTAATTCACTATTCTCCTTCTCTTATAGACGTGATATAGCCTTCTTCTATAGCTTTAAGGACCAATTGGACTCTCCCTTCATGTTGAAGGCATTTAGGATGTATGGTGGTAGAGAAAAAAGAGTTGAAGTTGGTGGTTTGGTGAAGTGGCCCCACTCGATGGTGTGGCCCGCTCGATAGTGTGGCCACTCGATGGTGATCTACGTTGAGCTAACTCGGTTTTTGGACTCGTGCTCGTTTAACTAGTTATCTCCTCCCTCTTCCACTTCTTCGGCTGCAGAAGACGGCGATTCAGGAATGGTCAGAGCAAGCACAGACACTCGGACGGAGTACACAGCCGCGTGCTCGTGCTCGTGTGCGTGTGCGGGTGCGTGCTCGTTCTCCCCGACATCACGGTATCGGTTAATTATTGAACGCCATGTCGAAACCGACGGCACAGTGATGTCAAAATACTCCTGCTGTGCTTTAATCAGATGTCCTTATCGAGGAGTAATACTCCATTCTAACAGCGTGAAGCAGATAAGTCCAGCCAGCCAGCAATTTTTCTTGTGACTTAAAGAATTGGATTTCAATGGAGTTGTCGGTATAAAGGAGGGGAGAAAGGGGGAATGTCCATTCCGATGCCCACCTTGAAAGGCACCTAACTCTGACATTGACATAACAATTCTTTCTTTCCTTCCTTCAAAACAAGCACACGAAGAAAAAGAAAAACAAATGGAAGAAACATTCCTCATCGGAAGAGCCTGTAACAGGACTTCCTCTTTCTTTTTTTGCCTCATTTCTCTGCTGTCTGTCTGGCGCCAAGTTATGACGAAAAAGCTGACTTCCTTGTCATCATTCTAGTTGAAGCCGTAGGCCACGTTTTCCGAGCGATAGCCCACTACAACACCGAGGCCACAGTCCCTTATGCGGCGCAATCAGTGCTCGTCCTTCTGGGCCCGATCTTCTTCGCGACGTCCATCTCCATGACCCTAGGCCGGATAGTTACCACGATTGGCAGGGAGCAATACTCGATCATTCCACCACGCTAGCCCACCAAGGTCTTTGTGGCCGGCGACATTACCTGCTTTCTGGTCCAGGCCGCTGGAGGCAGGATTTTGTCGCAAGCCAAGATTCAACCGAGGGTAAATCTGGGCGAGCATATTATATTCGGCGGGTTGATTTTGCAGATTGTCATCTTTGGGGTGTTCATATTTGTTACGGATGTGTATCATGCTCGAGTGTGGAGTGATCGGTCGGGGAGTGTTAGGCCTGGAACGCCAGTAGGCTAGGGAACCCCAAACTTCTAAAAAGACAGGAAAGTTTGGTGATGAGAGGGTTGTTCGGGAAGGTCCATTTCGTGGTTGCGCTGTTTGTCCGATTCTTCTTCACTCATTCTGCACCTCTTCAGGAGTCGGATATCTCAAATCGGCGTTCTCCTCCAACCAGACCATGTACCTCTTCAAAAAGGAACTCCCTCTGCTCACAGTCTCACTGTCTCCCACAACACACAAATGCCTCTTGGGCCGGGTAATGGCGACATTCAGCCGCCTCTTCTCGCCGAGAAAGCCGACTTCGCGCTCAGCGTTGCTGCGGACGAGACTAACGATAACAGCTTCTTTCTCACGGCCCTGGAAACCGTCGACGCTGCCCATCTCCAGGCGCGGGTAGTCATCACGCAAGAGGCCAGATAGGACGGCGAGCTGTGCGTTGTAAGGGGTGATGACGGCAATGTCGTCCTGGCTGACACCAGCGTCGATAAGTCGGCGGACGTGCATGCGCACGACAAGGGCTTCCATGTCGTTGGACTTGCTGTCGCTCAAGAGGGAGGAGGTGCTCTGCTTATTCTTCTTCGCCTTGGAGCCATCGACGGCAGCGGCGGCGTTCAGATCAGCGTCGTCGGCCCGTTCGGGGAAGTCGCCGCCTTGAGTGTCGTAGAAGACGACTGCTTCTTGGGTGTCATCTGTTTCTTCAACGCCGGAGATGTCGCTCAGCAGTCGAGCCTTGACCGCGTCAGCCGCAGACAGTCTGCTGTCGTAGAGCTCGTGCGAGGGAAAGGACATGATGGCTGTGTTCATGCGGTACTGCATCTCTAGCATGCGCCCGACGTTGTCGCCGTACATAGCCTTCAGGCGTTCAAACATGGTCTTTTCGAGGCTCCACGCCTTGGCTCTCTTGACCAACTTGTCGTCCAAGTTCAACTTGGCCAGATCTTCCTCCAGCGTCTTGATTCGCTTTTTGTTGGCGTCTTGACCTTTTGAAATTTCTTCTCCTTTCACAGTTGGAGGCAGCTGCAAATGATCACCGGCGAGAACAAGCTTCTTGATTGTGCCGCCTTTGCCGCTCATGAGCAGCGGCACCCAGCATGCGGGCTCGACTGCCTGGCCGGCCTCGTCGACAATGACGACATCAAATTCCTGATCCTTGGTTTGCTTGCCACCAGCCCCGTGCAGCGTCGCCAGGACGACTTTACTGCGCCTCAACAAGCCGTCGACAGTTTTCCACTCGCGGTCCCGAAATTCGCGTCTTAGCTCCTTAACGTCCTGGTAGATTAGTCTGCGCTCCTTTCCGGACTTTGCCTTGCTGATAGACTTGAGCTTGTTGTCGATTTCAGCACGCACGTCGTTGACAATGGCTGCTGCTTCAGAGGTCTTGGTCAGCACTTCCAGGCTGTGGTTCAAGACGGCGGGCAGCAGGCGGGCGGGATGGCCGAGACGGACGATTTCGGTTTGGGGAGAAGTGAGAACGAGGCGCTCGACGATGTTGTCAACGCTGATGTTGCTGGGGCCACAGACCAAGACGCGCTGGCCCTGGCGGAGGAACTGGAGGATGAGCTCGATAAGGGTATAAGTCTTGCCGGTGCCGGGGGGGCCGTGGATGAGAGCAAGATGATGAGCGGCAAGGGCAAATCGGATGGCTTCTTTCTGCGAGCCGTTCAAGTTGGGATTGAAGAATTGCAAGTTCTGCACAGAGTCGAGGGCAGGAAGGGCAGGTTTGCCATCGAGACCGAGGAGGATGCGTTGGAGGGAGGATAGAGAAGCATAAGAGGAAGTACTGGCTCCTGCATGGCCATATTCATCTCCGATTGTCATTGTCATCTTCTTGAGTGCCTGGTCCATCCGGCGATAGGTCACGTCGTTGGCCAGCTTGACGAGCCACAGCAATTGGTTCCCATCAGGCACTTCGGCGAGCGCGTCGTCATCCCTACCGCCTTCCTTGCCTAGGGCAACTTGCACGGCGCGCTCACGCACTCTGATAACAACGCCTTCGACACCCCTAGCCTCGGTTTCGGAGCGTTCTTTCTTCTTGACGCCATCGCCGGGTTTGGGCCCCACACGGACAATATCGCCCGTACGAATGGTGTGTTCGGGCAAATCGCCGCTGGAACCTTTGGGAATGACGGCAGGGTCGAGGAAGAGTTCGATCACAGTGCGGCCGCCCAGTCCCGTTCTCAGAGAGGAGATGGTCAAGTTGAGGATGGCGAGGCCAGCGCGAGCGAGGACGGTGGGCGGTGTGGATGTTAGCAAAAGTGAGGCCTCGGCTGTTTCGGCTGCGAGTTCGCGGTCGAGGAGCGAGCGCAAGGTGACGAAGAAGGCGGAAGGAGGTAGCATGGCGGCAGTGAGATCGCCATTACTCTCGTTATCATTGTTCTTGGTGCTTTTTTGAGAACGGGCTGGTGTTTTCTTGGTAGTAGTGGTTGTTGAGGGTGGTGCATTTGGGACTACCATGATGTGTGGGCGAAAAAATTCCAGTCAAGGAAATGTAGGAATGCAGAAATATATAGAGGGTCTAGTAAATGAGAAGTACAAGAGATAAAATTAAGGTGGAAGAGTATTGAAACAAGGCGTCCACGAGGCAAATGATGACGTACGAGGCAAATGATGACGTACAAGGCAACCAAGGCAACCAAGACAACCAAGGCAACCAAGACAACCAAGACAGCCAAGGCAGCCAAGGCAGCCAAGGCAACCAGTTATGTGCAAGGTGGTACAGAGCTACTTGATCATTCTCCTAGTTTGCCGCCGGTGCCTTTGCTTTTTTCACTGATCCATCCAGCAGTACCTTCACCATGCCACCTCTTCTCGGCAGTCCAATATCTGATGAGTCCTTCGGCACCGACGTCGTCCCGCTCCCGCCATAGATTGGCGATGTCGACATTTAGTGGACTGTCCAAGCCGGGATCACTTAGGAGCTGCTGGATGGCGTCCATGACGGCTGCAATCCTGTATGAGGGTTGCCAGTGCTCGCCATTCAGGAGCGTGAGGCATATCTCGCCAGTTTGGAAGTGGACGTTGGGATGGCAGATGGGTGTTTTGAAGAGGATCTTGGGTGGCGCATTGGGATACCGCGTCGGGATTGCGATGGAGAGTAGCCACAGGCCCACATGATATGGTGAAGCAGGATCACGCGGCCCACGGAGGACTGCTTCCCAATAGAAGAGGTTTGAGTCATCTGGTGGGCCGAGATGTAAACAACTCTGGGGCAGGCCGTCTTCGAGGCGGGCGAGCTCATTGGAGAGGCGCTTGAGCGCGGACGTGGATGAAGAAGAAGACTTGGATTTGCTGGTCGATGAGCTGGACATGCTGACGGGCGGCACGGGCGGAGCTGGCCGGTTGTTAGAGGCGTAGTCTTGGTACAGAGTGGCGAGGGTGTCGGCACGCCCGGGCGGAAGAGGTGGAGGCGGAGACGAAGGCGAAGGTGGGCTTGCGGTGGTCACACCAGACATACACCCAGGCACAGATGGCGGAGAAGCGGCAATTGGAATGGAACAGAATGCAGTTGCATTGACATCACGTTGGCGACGGCGTCATGAGGTGAAGTTGGCTGGCGAGGCTGGGAGCCTTCTTGGCAGAGCCCCACACTTGACAGCCGCGGCCCCGGATGTCATATCCGTGATCGACCGAGATGGGCGTCAGGCGTCAGGCATCAGGCGTCGGGAGTCACGTGTTATGTGTCTTGTTTCACGTCGCGCCAAGGACTGTAAAATCTGCATCGCGATCACCCCCGTTTGGGACGAGGGTGATGCTGCCCTATGCTCACTCCGGCTCACCCCTGGCTCGCGCGAGCCAGGGTGAGACTCACCTGTGACTCACCTGTCGGGGGGGCCAAATCCCTAGCGCCTTGGCACCTATGATGCGACCTTTCCCTTGCTCACTCAAGTGGATCTCCCTGTAGAAAACTATGATTGGCTCTACTGATCAACCCTATAATGACACAAGTCTCATCCAATAAAACCGCGGACCTTTTGAAAAGCAGCGTCACCTTGGCCTGTACTATGGTAGAAATTCACGTGACACTGTCCTTGACCACCCATTGGTAGCACCACTCAGCGTGTGCCAATAAACGCCGCTGCAGCACCCAGTAATTCTGTTCCGAATCCGAGGGGACAGCGTACCCAATAATCTTCACTGCACATACCGCGAAAAGACTTCTTCAGTCTGTATATGCTGAGGTCATTGATGTACCACCGGTTGAACCATATACCCGCTGAGATCTGCCTTGCCTTCTACTAGGCAGTAGTTGAGAAGCCCCATCGCGCCTGTTGAACCAAATCTCGTCGCTGTACGCCTGTTCGAGCGGCACCATTGTAATCGGAGAACTGGAGCTGGCACAGGGCCTTTCCCTGAATCTTTCAAACAGTCCATACCACAGGTCTTGGTTATCAAAGGGTACCCAAAGGAGGAGGAGCTCGGCGGCCGCTTCATTCTTGGCCTGGATGCGCTCAAACGAGATCATCCATGTTGTCCAAATACTACTGTGGCACCCTGGCAGGGGCACCCCTTTGTTCCCCTGCGATTGCATGAGATCTCTAGTGTTGTAGGGATTGATGTATTGGCCAAAGTTCGTTTGAGTCTGCTGCATAGACGCTGCTGCTTGAGTCAAGGCCAAAGGGAGACCAGCCGACAGCTCCAGCAGTTGATCACCATGATCCTCGTCTGCATCCTCCTATCAGAATCATGGACAGTATAGCTATTCACAATACAAATATACCTGTGTCAAGTCTCTTTCTAACATAACCTTTCTGCAGATTGGACATTGCGCATCCTGTAACACCAAATAGCCTTCCTCATCTTCCTTCCAGCCAGAATTTTTATCTATCCACCTTCTGATACACTCATCGCAGAACAGGTGGCCACACCTAGTCATGGTATCCCCCTGTTCCTCAAAACAAATTCGCTCGCGCGAATGAACCGTAAGGGTTAACCGTCTCATAGGAAAAAGGGGCCCCGCCGTTGAGACCGAGATCTTATAAGAGTTGTTGCTTAGGGACACGTCTTCAGCCAAATTCCCTTCAGTAGCGTTGAGATTCTCACTTGTCTCAGATACAACATTCAAGCATTGGCTCAGGCGGTGTCAGGAGGGTGTGGACTTCGTCGGTGCCGAGTTCTGTCGACCTTAAAGCCTCTAATTGCTGATCAATATCCTCTAGGTGGCTTTGCAATCGTGTCGTAAGTGTCTGGATGGAGCTTCTAGCGGCGAGTAAGCTAGACTTGATGTGTTTTGGCGTTGAAGGCTGCTGCGAAAAGTTTGGATGTTCCTTAGATGTCGCTTCCCACTGCTCGATCTGTGAGGACAATTGAGCGCAAATTTGGAGCCCTTGTTGAGCGCTCTTCTCCTCTTCTAGCAATGTCTCCCATTTAATGCTGCCCTGCGGAAGGTTCTCAGCACGTTTAGAAGCTAGAGCCTCCAATTTCTCATCCAGGCTTTGAAGATGATCCTGTAGCTCAGGAGCTGTATCTTTGATCATATCCTTGTAGTCTTCGATCACTCTGGGGGTGACAGAGACAATACGGCTGCACAAATGCATAACAGTCAGCTCAAGGATAATGTCACTGAATGAGGAGATGGGGTAATCCTAACAGGTTAGCGTTGGCCAGAGCTATGCATATGGTAGATTTATAGAGACCCAACATGGTTCTAAAATCATTGATATCTGCTTGGAGGTATTGCTGCCTGGACCAATCTCGAAGGCTCGGTCGTGACCCTTCAGCCGAATGTTGCGTACATTTGGCGATGATCTTGGCGTAGTCCTTGCAGGCCTTACCACAGCGGAGAAGTGGACTCTCGAGGCCGTCAAATCTGATCTCGGGGTCGCTGGCAACCGTCTCCAGGAGCGTTTCTAAGACTTCGTTGAGATCGCTGAGCTCACCTTTGAGCGCGCGGGTGTTGCTATTTTGTTGTTGCAAACTGCGGATCGCCGTGTAGAGGGTGACGCCGGATTGGAGGGCAAAAGTCCCTAGGGCTACCACGCCAGACGATATGCTAAGTGAATCTGCCATTATCTTTGACTTTGGAGAGAGTTGGTGAAGAGAGTTGATAAGACATGAGGAGCCAGGTACCTGAGAGGCGACAGATGGATTGCGGCGTTTTTAACCGCGAAGGATACTCTGAGTAAGTCAGGGAGCCATTACCCGTGCGACGACCCACTTATTTCGGCGCTGACGAAAGCCAGGGACCAACTTTGTTGGTGCTGGGACAGAAGTACAGGCATGTGCAGGTTTGGTGTCCTAAAAGTTCAACACTCTTCTCTACTCTCGATCTACACCTATCTAAATTAGGTAAGGCCTGAAACATTCTTGGCGACTCCGCATGATACCGCTCGTTATAAATTACGTATTGAGTTCACTATATTCTCGCCGTCATTTGAGGACGTATCACGTGTGTGTACTTCAGCAATGTTCCCTTCTTACCCGTAGTATCAATCTGCCAACCCCACCCCATACCTCTGCCTGTGATTCGTCATGTACGCGCTTGGCTGTCTCCTGCACACCAGATGCGCTATGTGAAGATGCGCTGAAGATGCAGTTTCAGCCTGATAGTGCTGACTGGTGCATCTCATGCCAGCCGGCGGAAATGATTGGGTGCAGAGGCGCCGATCCCCTTCAGCTGCGCGATAAAATGTCCCTGCCGACCGACACGGATATACCTGCCAGGCAGGCACCTGCCAGCTTCCAGACCGACACCTGTTTGATGCCTGAGACTCTCTTGTGTCTGCTAGCCCGCCATCCCTCCTCTGCCTTTCATTCCACGCCTAATCCGGACCATCACTGCGATTGTAGTCGAGGACCACAGGCCAACAAGTTGAAGGGAGTTATTGGCTGTTTTACTGGACACCAATAGGGACAGCCAACATAATGAACTCTGCCAGCATTAGCCAGGTTATTCTCCTTGCTGGAGGCGCGATCTTCACCTATCTCTGGCTTCTGAACAAGCTCGCGCCTTCAAAGTCGGCGTCCCGGCGTCACGCAGAAGATGGCCTGCGCCTCGAATACCCTGCTACAGAAAATATGACAGACTCTAAGCAATCTGCTGGTGAGAGGCCGATAATGGCGTATGTCTCAACGAACTCGTATTGTTACTTCCTTGATCGCTAATCGAAACATTGGTAGCGTCATCTTCGTGCACGGCCTCGGCGCGGATCCTGCCAGGACATGGCATCATGGCGATGTCTGCTGGATCACTGACCTCCTCCCTAAAGACCTGGAAAGGAAAGACCTTCAGTCTTCAGTCCGACTGTTCACGTTCAACTACGACTCTTTCTGGGTTCGCGACTCCAACTCGACCCGGCTGACCGTAACGGCCGAGTCCCTTCGACGAGCCATAACTAACGGCCAGGTACAGCACCCCATTGGGCGCAGAACTATGAATCATAAATAACACATATTGTAGCTACCCCACAATCTTGTTTTAGTCGGCCACAGCTATGGCGGCCTTATCATCAAACAGGCAAGTTGGAAGCACCTCGAAGAAAGACATGTAACTGAACCGGTGCAGGCCCTGGTTGACATGCTTGAGCTGAAGAGTCAAATTAAGGGTGTGCTATTTCTCGGCACGCCTCATCGAGGTACGCCGTTTACTCGATTCGGCATCATCGCCGCCAGCTTCCTGACTCCTCTGGATGCTGATGTGGAAATCATGCGCCCGTTGATGCCGGACAGTGTCTACTTAGATGATCTTGAGAAGAAGTTTATTGAACATTTCCACAGCACAAGACGGATATACTACTTTGAGAGACACAAGATGCGTCGATATATCCTGGGTTTCCTTCCTTGGGTTCGAGAATTCGTGAGTCAAGCCCTTGATCTGTATACATAACTATCTGCAGACCTCTGACAACTATAAAGGTAGTCCCGGAGCAATCTGCGACTCTCGGAGCAGCTTCCTCACAAAGAGTCGCTCTAGGCACAGACCATCGTGGCCTGAACAAATTTCGAGACAACCGAGATAGCAACTACCAACAAATCGCTCACGACCTACTGAGTATCCTCTCTGAGAATGCGCATGTTCTGCCAAAGGGTGACCACACTCACTGGACTGTAACGCGCCTTCTCAACCCGTTGTTTACCGGGCGTGAAGATATTCTCCAAGAGCTGGACAAGACTGTGAGAGACGCAGTCTACCATTGCACACCCCAATCGCAGTGTCGAATTGTGATCACAGGGATGGGGGGTCAAGGGAAGAGCGAGATCTGCCTACAGCTCGCAGATCGCCTTCGTCAGATGTAGGTGATATATTTGATGTCAATCTGGCATCTCCTGATTAACAACTGCAGGTTTTGGGGGGTATTCTGGATCGATGTCAGCATGACGTCGGTGGCCGAGAAGGCCTTCTTGGACCTTGCCCACAAGCTTGGACGACCAGTACAGACCTGGGATAAGGCGCGTCTCGAGATTGCTAACCTGAAATATACTTGGCTAATGATTCTCGACAATGCCGACGACCCGAGCGTGGACTACCATGAATACATTCCCAGCGGACCTCTGGGTGTGATTCTACTTACATCGCGTAACGAAGATTGCCAGCTGTATGCCAGCACTAAACTGATTACTTTGGAAGGGTTGTCCGATGAGGATGCGCGGGAGCTGCTTCTCAAGGCGGCTCGCGTACCTCCAGATCAACATAACGAGCTTGAAGAGGACGCACAAAGGGTGGCTAGTCTTCTTCAATCTCATCCACTGGCACTGATCCAGGCTGGGACATATATGTCGCGTAGTCATTGTAATCTGGCTGGCTACCCCCAGGTGTACGAGCAACAACGTCAGCGACTACTAGTGTTCCGACCTAAGCAAGCACGATCGCGGTATGGAGATGTATACACAACATTTGAGGCGTCGGTGGATATTCTCAAAACTTCGGGGACAGAAGTAGCGCAGGATGCATTGCAGCTGCTGTCTCTTCTGGCAGTATGTGGTTCCAGCCGACTGCCGTTGCCATTATTTGAGGCTGGATGGTGTGGTGCCCAGAGTGTGCCGGTAGACATGGATGATAATACTGAAGACAATGATGTCTTAATATTAACACCATGGCACATTGCGCATCTCCCGTCATTGGTGGACATCACTGGGGATGAGTGGGATTCGTACCGGCTAGTGGAAGCAGTGCAGCTGCTTAAGGCATTTTCTTTAGTGTCAACTGACTCTCAGAACAACCATCTGAGCGTGTCGATGCATCCACTGATCCATGCATGGGCGCGTGATCGGCAAGAGAAGGACAAGAAGCATAAGAGCTGGCTCCAGATGGGTTGCCTAATGGCTATGGGGAGTAGTGACAGGATGGTATGGAAGAAGCATGAACGGCAGCTGCAGCCACACATTGAGGCATTGGTAGAGTGGGATATTGATGTGATGTTTGCAGAGGAGCCCACGGTAATGGTGGCACGGATACTAGGAAACTGTGGGTGGTTACTGCATCAAATGCGGAGTGACACCAAATTGTTTCTACTTATTGAAAAGGTCTTTAATCATCTCCAGTTAGATCAACTGGGTGTTGAGAATCAGTGGTTAGGTATATATGATCTCAGGGCACGGAATCTTATTAACTATGGCAAAGTCAAAGATGGAGTCCTTATTTTAGAGAGGGTGGTGAAGATTCAGGAGCAGACACTGGCAGAGGATCATCCCTCTCGACTGGCGTCACAGTATGCACTGGCCGGAGCATATGAGGCAAATGGGCAGGTGAAGGAGGCAGTGGCGCTGTTAGAGAGGGTGGTGAAGATTGAGGAGCAGACACTGGCAGAGGATCATCCTGATCAACTGGCATCACAGCATGCACTGGCAGGAGCATATGAGGCAAATGGGCAGGTGAAGGAGGCAGTGGTGCTATTAGAGAGGGTGGTGAAGATTCAGGAGCAGACACTGGCAGAGGATCATCCCTCTCAACTGGCATCACAGCATACACTGGCAGGAGCATATGAAGCGAATGGGCAGGTGAAGGAGGCAGTGGCGCTGTTAGAGAGGGTGGTGAAGATTAAGGAGCAGACACTGGCAGAGGATCATCCCTCTCGACTGGCGTCACAGCATGCACTGGCAGGAGCATATGAGGCAAATGGGCAGGTGAAGGAGGCGGTGGCGCTGTTAGAGAGGGTGGTGAAGATTAAGGAGCAGACACTAACAGAGGATCATCCCTCTCGACTGGCATCACAGCATGCACTGGCAGGAGCATATGAGGCAAATGGGCAGGTGAAGGAGGCAGTGGCGCTGTTAGAGAGGGTGGTGAAGATTCAGGAGCAGACACTGGCAGAGGATCATCCCTCTCGACTGGCATCACAGCATAACCTAGCGATCTATCTTTGGAAGCTTGGGAGTCACGACACTGCACTCAGCATGATGACACACGTGGTGGAAATTCGTAAGCGAGCGCTTGATGTGAGCCATCCTGCTCGACAGAGCTCAGAAGCCTGGCTGGAGAGTTTCGTACACAGCTCGCAATAGTCTATTACTACGAGTGAAGAGACATAATTCAATGTAAAGTCATCAAGATTCTGATGTTGCTTGCCCATCAGAATAAAATACATCCATTAATACTATGCCGGTGGGAAAAGGCTCTATCTATATGCACACATTGAGGCTAAGCCAGACTCAAAAACTGCCGAGCTCGGGCGTTTTCAAATGACAAGATGTAAGGTCTTGGCGTAACAAAGTTTACTTACCCAGTTCCGCTGCTCATAGATGATTGGATGATCAAGGGGGTTTTGCCTGACCTATTGAAAAGAAGAGTGGTCTGAGTGGACCTACTCCACCTATCTCTCGGAAGAACTTGTGTTTGTTCGAAGCGGACGCCGACCTTGCACCTCTCTGTACAAGGGGGGACTGTAGAGGAGGCGACATCACTGTAGAGGAGGCGAGGCGCGAACAGAGTCGACACCTACTGTACACCGACAGGACTGTAAACTTACGGGAACTATAGCATCATTAGAGGGATCGACTATACAAAAATAAGCTTCCGGGGCAAGCGCGGACCCGCAGAGGACACGTGTCCTTAGCGCCGGCTGCAGCCGTGCCCAACTGCAACCATGATTCGAACTCCAACCAGGGCAACCATCACTGTCACCCACAATACATGCCCGAGCACCTCGAAGCAGGCGTCCACCAGCACCGGCCGCCAAAGCGCGCGACAATGAGGCACTACGACGCACACGTCGAGCAACACGGGCGGAGAGTTCATTGCCGTCACAACGCCAGGATACCGAGGACAGCGAGGACGAGTATAAGGGGGACCCGAACGAGGACACTGCAAACACATTGGAGGAACTGCTCGGGCTGGTCAAAGAACTCAAGGCGACCGTTGACCAGCAGAGCAAGGCTATCAAGGAGGCTCAAACTGAGTTGAAGGAGCTTAAGGAAGAACAACAACAGGCAAAGGAACAGGCAAAGGAACAGTACAACAAGCTTAAGGATGAAGTCTGCATGCTACGAGACCAGGTCAGCACCCTATCAGGTCTGGTGCCTTCGACACGGTCGTGGGCATCCATTGCAGCAGGCCGAAGTGGGCAAGGAACCAGGCAACCGACACTTAACAATGCTGCCACTGGCGCCGACAACCTTGCAAGACACCTCCCTTACCTGACGGCCATAACGGATACACTTTACTGCGCGATCGACACCTCAAGAGTCGCGGAAGAAGACACCGAGAAGATTTCACCAGGCGCGATCAGAGCGGTCGTGGAAAAAGAGATCCGAGTGATGAATGGACAAGACAACTGGCGCTGCCGAGCGGTGACAAGAGACACGAAGAACACCAGGCGCATCAAAATTACATGCAGAGACGAAACTGAACAATATATGGTCAAACAAGTGGCAGAAACGAAGATTGCGCCTGGCACCAGAGTACTCAGGGATAAACTCTACCTGATTAAGGTAGACAGTGTCAATCGGCTGGCGGTCCTGGATGAACATGGGGAGATTCGGAGCGGAGCAGCAGAGTCCTTTGGCCGGGAGAACGAGACAAGCGTGGCCAAGCTGTCATGGCTGAGCAAGAGAGACGAGCCAAAGGCATATGGCTCGATGGTGGTATACCTCACGAAAGGCAGCGACGCACAGCGACTCCTGAGGGAGGGTTTCTTCCACGTCGCGGGAGAATCCGGCTATACGGGGGTGTTCGAACAGCGGCCACGCCCGGAGCAGTGTTTTAACTGCCAGGAGCTAGGACATAAGGCATACCAATGCAAGAACGCCCAGAAATGCGCGAGATGCGCCGGGGGAGGCCATCGCCACAGCGAATACACCGAGACCATCTTGAAATGTGTGCCGTGTGGCGGTCCACACGAATCGTTCAGCTGGAACTGCCGGAAGCTCTACCTATCTCAACATGAGTAGAACGTTTCGTATGGTCCAGCTTAATGTGAGAAAACAAGGTGAGGTATATGACAGCTTGATGAATGATGAGGAGATACAAGACGCGGCGGTGATAGCGATCCAGGAACCCCAGGCACACAGGATCGGTGGCCGACTCTTAACGACCCCTATAGGCCACCACAAATGGACCAAGATGGTGCCCTCGTCGTGGAGAGAAGGGAGATGGCCAATCCGGAGCATGCTGTGGATAAACAAAGAGGTGGAAGCGGAACAGGTGCAGATAGAGTCCCCGGACATGACGGCAGCAGTCGTCAGGCTCCCTGACCGGTTGATCCTGGTGGTATCGGTGTACGTACCAGGAAGAGACCCGCAGGCTCTTCGGGAGACATATGACCGCTTACGCGAGGTTGTGAGGGATGTCAGGAGAGATGCGGGTGCAGTGGTGGAGGTGGTGATTGCAGGGGACTTCAATTGACATAACCAACTTTGGGGAGGAGACGATGTCTCTCTAGAGAGGCAGGGCGAAGCCGACCAGATTGTCGACCTGATGAGCGACTTTGCTCTTAGTAGTTTGCTTCGACGAGGAACAAAGACGTGGCAGGGAGGAGAATACGAGACCACGATTGACCTGGTCCTGGCTTCCGAGGAACTGATGGCAGCAACGGTCAAATGCACGATCTACAAGACAGAACATGGATCTGACCACCGGCCGATAGAGACGGTCTTTGACGTCTCGGTTCCAACACCTGAGCGGCGAGAACGGCTCCTGCTCAAGAACGCACCATAGAAGGAAATCAATGCCCGAATCGCAAAGACACTGCACGCCCGGCCAGGGGAAGGATCAGTACAGGAAAAGACGGACAGGCTCATGTCGTCGGTGTTGGAGGCGGTACATGCCCTCACACCGAAGACTAGGCCCTCGCCGTATGCAAAACGATGGTGGACGACCGACCTTACCCAGCTGAGACGTATCTACACCTACTGGAGGAACCGCGCCCGAAGTGAGCGCCGGGCAGGACACATTGACCTGGGCCTGGAGGAGACGGCAAAGGCCGCTGCCAAGCAGTACCACGACGCTATCCGACAGCAGAAGAAGAAACACTGGAATGAATTCCTGGCGGACAACGACAACATCTAGAAGGCAGCGAAGTATCTGAAATCAGGCGACGAAACGGCGTTCGGGAGAATCCCACAGCTGGTCAGACGGGATGGAATAGTCACAGGCACCCACCAGGAACAGACCGAAGAGCTCCTAGACACGTTCTTTCCGCCTCTACCAGAAGTGATCGAAGACGAAGGCGTGAGGCCGCAAAGGGCGCCTATACCGATGCCTACTATCACCATGGAAGAAGTGGAACGACAACTATTTGCCGCAAAGTCATGGAAGGCACCCGGGGAAGACGGCCTGCCGGCGGAAGTGTGGAAACGGGTGTGGCCATCCGTCAAGCACCACGTGCTGGCGATATTTCGCGCGTCTTTCGAAGAAGGAGTCCTACCCAGCCAGTGGAAGCATACGAAGATCATACCGTTAAAGAAGCCGGGGAAGGACAATTACACGCTCGCCAAAGCGTGGAGACCGATCTCGCTTCTCTCGACACTGGGCAAGATACTGGAGTCGGTGATTGCGGAGAGGATCTCATACGCGGTCGAGACCTATGGCCTCCTCCCGACCAACCACTTCGGGGCGCGGAAACAACGATCAGCCGAACAAGCCCTTCTTCTGCTACAAGAACAAATTCTCACGGCGTGGCGAGGGAGAAAGATCCTAAGCTTAATCAGTTTTGACGTCAAAGGGGCCTACAATGGAGTGTGCAAAGAGAGACTACTCCAAAGAATGAAAGCGCGAGGCATGCCAGAGAAAGTCCTACGATAGGTTGAGGCATTCTGTTCGGATCGCACAGCAACAATCCAGGTTAATGGGCAGTCGTCCGAGGCCCGGAGTCTGCCACAGGCAGGCCTTCCTCAAGGCTCGCCTCTATCCCCGATTCTCTTTCTCTTCTTTAATGCTGACCTGGTCCAACAACATATCGACAGCAACGGCGGAGCAATAGCATTTATGGACGACTTTACGGCATGGGTCACCGGACCCACTGCACGGAGCAATCGCCAAGGTATCGAAGCCATCATTAACGACGCTCTCGACTGGGAAAGACGAAGCGGGGCGACGTTCGAGGCGGAGAAGACTGCCATCATACACTTCACCCGCAAATCATACAAGTCTGAGTCGGAAGCGTTTTGCATCAAAGGACTGGAGGTCGAACCGAAAAACCATGTCAAGATCCTGGGCGTGATCATGGATACTAAGATCAAGTACAAAGAACATGTGGCGAGGGCTTCGTCTAAGGGCCTCGAAGCAGTCCTCGAACTAAAACGACTGAGAGGCCTGTCCCCGGCCACC
>QQXO01000126.1:0-63620 GCA_003709845.1 Chaetothyriales sp. CBS 134916 | reverse complement strand
CCTTGATTGCCCTTTTTGGAGTGCTGCATTCTCTGCCAAGACTTTCTCTTTCCGCCGCAAACCACTACCTTCCCGTGTACTCCGAGCCCACCACTTAGCCCTGACTCGCCTCTTTTGCACCTTGCGACACGAAAGGGGGCCAGCGCATCCCCGCCGTGACAATATATAGGTGAGAAAACTCTGCTCTTGGCGTCGAGACTAGTCAAGCCTCCGATTATCGGCCAATTTCCCCTGACAATTAGCTACAACCCTTTGGGACTAGCTCCAGATGTGTCACGTCTATATCTACCTGACCTCTGCCCTTCATAGACTTACCTTCCTTTCCTTCAGGTTTAGTTCAATTCATCAATCATACTGCTTCCCTGCTCCTCTCGCTACTTGCCTCCGCCACGTCACAAAGTCTCAAGGCCAGTCATTTAACCACGTTGGGGTTGATTTACGTATTCCACCGTTTACGTATGGTCAACTATATGTTGCACTCTCCCGGGTGACAGATATGGCGAATCTATCTCTTCTACTACCACCAGCAGAATCTACAACTGTTACGGGGACCAGGGAGGGGACATCTACGATCGGGATCGTACCTTGCGTAGTGACGCCGGGATATAGGTCTTGGCGCAGGTCTTGGCGCACACTTACCCTCTCTTCAGGCTTAGCAATTATCAACCCTTGGACCCTGTCCCTGCTCCTCCTGCATCCCGTCTCGCTTCCACATGACAACAACAACAGAGAACATCATTTATCCAGAGGTGTAAGGGCTTGTGATAGGATTGATACGCTATCAACAGGGGCGCTATGTACAGGGAGGTTTCGATGAAGAGGAAAGCTCTTCAGGACACCTTGAGCCCCTTAAGTACCTTCGGAGTAGCTGGTTTGCCGATGTTCTGCCGAACCAGCCACTCTGGCCTCTCTGTGCTCCACTGATGACTGCAAGGGTGATGTGCTCCACTGACAAGCCAGTCGCTGGAGTCTTCCAAGACATACCCAGGGCGCAGGCCCTGACAAAGACTGCTCCTCTAAGCAAATCTTCTTGTATCTAGACGTCACTGTTGATAGTGCAATACATCCTATCACAAACCCTCACAATGATCATCATCGATCGTGAGACGACGGTCGTCTACTACAGTATTTGATTTTCACGCTAGTAGGTTGCCTAGTTTGTTTACAATGATTTTAACCGAGGGGGGGTTTCACAATCAAGCGCCAGGTGCAGACGAGAGAGAAACTTTGGAGGTTCGTCTCGTCTCCTGGTTGGGCGCCTGACTGAACTAAGAGGTAAAAGACAGCTGAGACGGTAGACGACTCAGTTTTGATTTCTCGTTTATAAGTTACTGTAACTTCTTTATGATTCCTTCTTCTATGAGAGATGAAATGGTGCAATGACGGCGAACCAGGAATTCCTGTATCCATTACAAGGGTATCCCAGCCCGCACAATAACGGAAGCTACAGATCACAAGCCAAAAGCTTCGCGACCAGCATTGCTTACGATTCTGTGCCCTCTAGAGATGTGGGATCTTCTTCGGACCATGTGCTGCAGAAAGTAAGGAATCCAAGCGAGGCGGAACTAGTGTTTACGGATGCTATTCCAGCAGCGGGAGATGGTTGTCGTCGTGGTCGCAAGCGACCACGACGCCAGAGACGACCTCACAGTATGCGCGTTGCATTCTTTTGGTGGTGGGTGCCAGAAATTGTGGCGTGTGTGCTGAGTGCGGGCGCGATCCTATCCATTGCTATCGTGCTAAAAGTGTATGATGGCCGGGGACTGGACGACTTGAACCTGCCGCCGGGCCTCACGCTCAACGGGCTGATTGCGGTGCTGTCAACGTTTGACCGGGTATTCCTCATGGTTCCCGTCGGGTCGGCGATTAGTCAGGAAGCGTGGTTGTGGTTCTCGCACAACGATGCAAAGGCCCATCCTCGGTCGCGGCTTCGCGATCTCAGCTTGTCGGACAATGCGTCGCGGGGAGTGTGGGGTGCACTGGTGTTGATTGTGTGCACACCATGGCGATGGCTGACGGTGCTGGGGTGCGTGACCAGCATCCTATCGCTGGGGATCGGCACATTCACGCAGCAGCTGATCGTGATCGAGACGTTGCCGGTCCGGGATAACTCATCGTCGCTGAATCCTGGCAATATCCAGCGCACAAAGATTTTCCAGAACTTTACTGGAAATCCGGCCGAGGGAGCGTTGACACCGCTGCTCAACATGAAAGCGGCCATCTACAACGGGTTCATGGCGACTCCCGGTAGTATAGACAGCGTGGTGGCGCAGTGTCCCAGCGGCAACTGCACATTCCCGGCGACTCCGTCGCTGGCGATCTGCGGCGACTGCATGGAGACGTCGATGACGCTAGACCAATGTAATTCAACGACGTGCAACTACACCAGCGCAGCCGGGAGCACATTCCAGATGGCAAATTGGTCAATATATGCGACCTCTGGGATTGGATTCGTGTCGCAGAGCTCTTACGGATACCACTTTGCGCGGGAAGCGGGTGACACGTTCTACCTTGCCAACTTTGAGACCTTTGGGGCCGAGTACGGCTGCTACTCAGGCTGTACCCTGCAGCAGGCAAGACCCAGGTACACAGCGCAGGAGTGTGCACTGTGGTGGTGCGTGAATATGTACACGACGACCATCTCAAATGGACAGCAGACGCAGGTCGTGGTAGACTCGTTCAAGACGCCCAACGATACCAAGGAGGATGCGGCCTTTGATGGATCATTGTCGACAGAACCCAACATCACCTACCATGGGACCAACTACTCAGTGTCCTGGCTAGCGTACACCGCAATTGCTCAGGTAAATTCACTCTCAAGGGCATTGTGCTTATTGATGATGGTAGGATATGGCTGCTGATATTGGGCAATAGAACCTAGACGAGATCGTCAACGGGACGGTACTGCTGAATGAGGAAGGCTACTCCACGTCATCAGATATCACGCAGGCAATTTGGTCGGGGGTGCAGACACCGAAGACATGGATACAGACGGTGTCGACGTCGATGTCGAATGTGGTGCGGACGGGGACGCCGCACGCAGACACCAGCTTCAACGGCACAGGGTACCAGCTGGGGGTACGGGTGCGATGGGAGTGGCTGGCCCTGCCGATCGTGTCGGTGGCAGCATCGATTATACTGCTCCTGGTGGTGATGGTGCGGACAGCGCGGTCGGAGGTCTCGGCGTGGAAAGGCAGCCCGTTGACTTTCCTCCTGTTAGATGTCAATCCGCAGATCCGACAAGCAGTCAACAATGCGGGGTGGACGGGCCTGGCAAGCGGGATTGAGAAGAGTGTAGGACAGATGAAGGCGACGCTGCGACGGAAGCACGCACACGAGGGGATTGGTGGACCAGGGGCGTGGGTATTTGAGGGGGTAAAGGGGGGCAAGGGGGGGAAGGATATGGATGATGCTGGTGCCAATAGGGGCAGTAGGGGTGATGGTTATATTACTGTTGGATGAGAATGACGATAAACACTTAATGAATGTAATTTTGTGTCGGTGTCTACGGTCGCTAAGCTTCCACTACTTACGCTACCGCTCTTACTGGTAGTAGTTAGTGGGGAAGGAGCCCTTAACCCCGAGTAGCTCGCCCTGCCACCAGTCATCCTTGCTGTAGGTACTCTTGAGCACTTTGATTCTGTCGCCCTCACGAAAGACCAACTCACCCTCGCCCTAGCCGCCAAAATAATTCAGAGCAGTGACAAAGGCGAAGGACGACGGCTGAGAGGGAATCCTTAGCAGCGGTAGGGCGGGGGCTTCTTCTTGACGGCAATTGCTGGGGACAAAGCGACTGAGGAGATACCATGGTTGGGCGTGGCCGAGTCCTGGCGGACACGGGCGGAAAAGTAGTCCGCATTGGGTGCCGAGGCGGAGGAGGAGGAAAGTGGAGTCGTTAGAGGGGTGGCGTAGACGGTCGAGGCGGCGGATTCGCCCTGGGATGAGGGCTGCTGAGGCACAGCCGTGAACAACGTTGCCGAGAAGAGCTTAGGCTTCAACCCGATGTCAAAGTTGGGAGAGAGCGGTAAGGCGCGTGCCGCGAGACAGAATGACGTGCATGTGCGGACGCCGTTGAGATGGCCAATCTCTCGCTCGAGCTGTAGCTGCATAGGGCATGGACGGCCTTGCCATTGACGAGCAGAGGTAGGGACTCGACCTCTGACTGCAGCGGCTTGAAGACATCGGACCAGGTGCGGATGGCCTCGTCCATGGGCGGTGAGGGGTTGGCGAAGGATTCGTGAGTGCAGTACGGTAGTTGAGGATGGCGGTGTAGAAGTGGCCCAGCAGGCTGCTCTAGATCTAGATCTGAGGGCTGCAGCGAGAAGGCGGCAACGAGGAGCGGCGGCAGAATCTAGTGCAGGTGCTCGTCGGCGGCGCTGTAAGCCTCGGTGGCGACGGCGGGGTCAGCCTGAGCCTGGGCCAGGGCCGACCGGTCGCGGTCCGAGCGCTTGGACTTCTTGGTGGCGGCATCGACGCGCGACTAGTAGCGCTTGTAATCAAGCGTCTTGTCATCGCGCCTTTTGATCATCTTCCGCATCGCCTACAGGGTCCCTGGCCAGCTGGACCGGCTGGACAATGTGGGAGTCGACCTGGGCCAGTTCGGTGGTGAGGTCGGCCTTGAGCTCTTCACACTCGTCCTTGAGCCGGGCAGTCCTCGCCAGTATATGCTTGGGTGTCTCCACGGGCACATGGCCGTAGTAGTCCGGGCCGGCTCACACGATCGGCTTGTAGATCGTGTCGAACTCGATCAGCATGCGGTGCTGGTGCGTTACTACGAGACAGGCTTCGCACCATGCCCGTGAGGACTCAATCATCTGGGCGTGGCCAATGAGGGCGGTGGTCGTAGCAACCGTAGCAGCAGTAGTTGGACTAGGAAGGGGGGCACCAGGCTGGAAGTGGAGGAGAGATAGGGAGGCAGTACTTGAGCCAAAAGCTGGTCAGCATCCTCAAGGTCCTTCAGCAAGACCGACACTTGGGTCTCGTCGGCGGTCCGCCTCATGTATTTGCCAATCTTGATTCCAAATTGCGGCAAATCAATGCTTGTGAAAGTGAGAAGAGGGTTAAAGACACCATAAATTGTGCTGATGATGACATGGAGACCACTGTGAAAGAGTCTATCTATCATTGCACTAGTTAAACAAAATGCTTGTTTGAGTTATTGGTGGTCGTTCCCCCAATTCACGTTCACCTCTTGCAGGCTACTCTTTTTCCTACCGTGGATCAGAATTTCATCCTAAGGACTCTCGTCGATATCGAGTACTCGACACTGCTCAAACTTGACGAAAATGACTTCGTTGTGTTGCAATCAAAATCCCTTGCATATTAGTGGGATAGATCTTGTGGATCGCTTCGTGAAAAATGTCCACGGGGATGATCTATATAATCGACTCGACTTCTCCACCTTCTTCAATGTCAAGAGGGGTAAGAAAGGAACTTCCATCAGTGTGGGCAGCCGGAACTAGCTCTGGACGCTTTCAGAGCAGGCGAGGATTTGATGCCTGATATACACGACCTTTGGCCTATACCGGGTTACCCGGCAGAAGCTCACTCTGACCGAGAAGAGTACACAGAAGCCCTTGAAAACAATCTTAAATATAGAAAGCTCAGGAGCGGTATGGTTGCGGCAGGTCGAGCGCCTCTTGAAGAACAAAACTATCTTGAAGAGTATTGGAATTCGTACCTGTCCGACGCCGACTGCTACAAGCAACTCGGTGACTTTGAAGCCGCAGTTACATCCTATCAAACGGTCATGAAAGGCTGCATCTTTGGGATCGCTTGCGCGATCAAGACATGCATGAGGTTGCTTTCTAAGCCTCTTCGCTCATTGGAATGACAAACAAGACCATGCTTCAATACTTGAAATGATGCAGGCGTGGAGACAGGCTGAACATGGCACGAACGGTATCAAGTAATTACTGGCTGCTTAAAATGCGACCCAGGAAAGATTTCCGTTCACATATTTGTTCTGCTACTATGCGGATGGGATAGCAACAGGAAGTAATCGAGATGTATCGAAACTTTCTCGATTAAGCGTCGACGTTTCTGAAGATGATAACTTCAACGACTTATATCATTACTGTGCCTCGATTCTGTACTACGCCTCACCGAACCAAGAAGACCACGATGCCGCTATAGAGTGCTAGAAAAACCCGTTGAGCACCTTGCAGGCACAACAAGACGGATCGAGCAGCTGTATTGATTTTGATGCACTCCCTGCCATCGTTCAAAGAAGCCTCTGTAAGACACTAATCGACGAGGCAGTTTCCGTGACTGCTGGGCGTCCTTCTGAAGAGATAGTCAAATATACTAGCCAGCTCAGAGCGATTGTCACTGAGGATGAGTACAGCCTCCGTCAGCTCATAAACACGCCGCAAGATCCCCGAATTGCCTTGACGAGGCGACTAACTATGCAGGGAAAGGGTGAGGAAGCACATTCCGTGGCGGAAATCATTTTCCTCTGCGAATAATGCCTTGCGCTGTTGCTGTGCACTAACTGCCACTCGAATCTGCTATCAGACGCTTCAGCTGCCAGGATATGTAACAAGAGACACAGCTTTCTTGAAATCCCTGGGTATGATTCGTCCAAGTGGGAGGAGATTTGGGATAACATACTAATGTTGAAGACTCGGTTCTGCTGTGTAAAGACTGGCATGATGGTTTGAGGGATCGGTAGAATGCTACAGGGGAGTAGCTTGCAAGAAGAAAAGCTGAAGAGGAAGCTGAAGCTAGAGCGAGTTAGGTCATAGGCCGAAGAGTAAGTCGTGGAAGGAATTTTTGGCGAGTACTTTTAGTTACAGTATTTTACCGTCGTAAGTGCGGGTAAGTTCGTGTCACGTGTTAAGTAACTTAATTACTGTCCTTGTTATCACACCACAGATAAGGGTGGCATAATGGTATCACATAAGCACATAATCCTAATTACTACACTACCAGAGAGGTGGGGTCATGTAAGTATATACGAGACGGAAGACGAGGTCAAGTCCTGGTCTTCCAAAATCGCGGCAGTAATCAATACTTTACGCTCAAATACTTCTGATCATGCCTGATTTCGAAACGTATGACTTAGGCGATTTCCAGCTCCAAAGTGGCGCAACTTTATCAGACGCGTGGATAGCCTACAAGACCTATGGAGATTCTGCTTCACCGGCAGTTCTGTATCCTTCATGGTACTCTGGAGCGATCGCTGACAACGAGTGGCTAATCGGTGAGGACAAAACCCTCAATCCGAAGAAATACTATATTATTATTACAGCGCTCTTTGGCAACGGACAATCCATCTCTCCCTCCAACTCAAAGATCGTGCCATTTCCGAACGTAACATTCTACGACAATGTTACGGCGCAGTATCAGCTCTTGACCCAGGGACTGAATGTGAGTCACCTCCGCTGTGTGACGGGATGGTCCATGGGTGCCGCCCAGAGCTTTCAGTGGGCGACCCAGTATCCCCATTTCATGGACATCTGCGTTCCCTTCTGTGGCTCGGCGAAAACCTCTATCCACAATCAAGTCTTTCTTGAAGGCGTTAAGTCTGCTTTGTTGGCTGCCAAGGGGGCGTCGTCGGCCGGCAGTACTTTCGGACGAGTCGAGACAAGGGGTTCCGAGACCCGCACCTGGACAAACGAGGAGAAGACAGTGGGATTGAAAGCCTTCGGTCGTGGTTACGCTGGATGGGGATTTAGTCAAGCGTTCTATCGAGAGAAATTGCACGAAAAGGCATATGGAGCGAAGAACCTGGAGGACTTTATGGTCTCTTTCTGGGAAACTTGGGCATTGTCCAAGGACCCCGAGAACCTGTTGACTATGCTGTATACTTGGCAAGCGGGTGATGTGAGTTTACAGGAGCCATATAATGGTGATTTCGAGAAGGCAATGGCGAGTATCAAGGCGAAGACCTTGGTTCTTCCCAGCAAAACGGATTTATATTTCCCGTAAGTGCTGCATCAATTCTCGTGGGAAGTGTACTCACAAAATGCCTGTCACATAGGCCTGAGGATTCAGAATATGAAGTCAAACACATGGCATCTGGAGTAGGGACGTTGGATATCTTTCCTTCTATCTGGGGTCACTGGGCAGGCGGACCACCTGGTAATATGGAAGATGTCAAATGGCTTGACAAGAGGCTTGCGGTGTTGTTTGCAGATGCTCCAAAATTAGGTTGAAATCCTCGGATGGTTACTAGCCCTCATCCAGTTATTCATTTGGAGGATATGGAAATGGTGAGAGACTCCCTTAATTTTCTAGTGCATAGCGTAATCACGCCTTCCCAACCACTGTATTCAGAAGCACCTGATTCGTATCTTTCATTGTAACTTCTTGAACCCATAGTTACAGTAGCCAATCTCAGCATCTGTCAGATCTCCCCCAGACTACCGCACAAAGAATTCATTACTTTCCAATGGTTAAGCAGGAATGCGAAAGGAGCCTGTAGGTTGCCATCTGCAGGTAAGCCAATCCAATAAATTGCCATCTGTGGCTAATAGTCCGATTATTTGTCCATAGGCATCAGTAAGTCGTTAGGAGCCTGAACGAAAGAAACACTGGTAGAATGTAGCTTACATGAGCCGAGGAAAGAGTTGAAACAATGATATCCAGTGAACAAGCATACTTCTCTGTCTAGGTAAGCCCATCCTCAATAGCAATTTATAATATAGGTCATGGATGGTAGTAAAATAATTGTGAAAATCTCAGAACAGTTTATCTTGTCTTAATCACGCTAGTCCACAGTCAGTGTCTCTTATCGTGGGTGCGAGCGGGGAAATAGAAATGCAATCGATAAGATTATTTGGTATATCAGCCCTTCATCTCGCTCTCAAGGTAGCTTTGAAAGAGGAGTCTACAATGTGTCACTCAAAGCTCCATCCATTTCTAAAAGCTCTTCCAAAATGCGAACACCATGTGCATCTAGAGGGATGTTTGACCCCTCGGTTGCTATTCCAGTTGGCGGCGAAGAATCGGCTGCAACTGCCAGACCCAGCGGACAGGCCAGAATACACTTCACCTGAGACACTGGAGAAGCGGTATGAAAACTTCGAGTCACTTCAAGATTTCCTTGACTCCTACTATATCGCAATGTCGGTTCTCAAAGAAGCGGAAGACTTTGAACAGTTAGCTTGGGAGTACTTTATGCACGCACACACAGACAGCGTGCACCATGCAGAAGTATTCTTTGATCCGCAATCACATACAACTCGTGGTATATCCTTCTCAACAGTTGTGAAAGGTTATAATGCAGCTTTACAAAGAGCTCGTCAAGATTTCGGGATGACCACACACTTGATTATGTGTTTTCTCAGACATCTTCCTGTACAATCAGCCAACCAAACAATGTGTGAGGCTCTCAGTCAGGGGATATTTGAAGATGGAACAGCTGGGGGAATTGGGCTGGACTCATCAGAAGTGGGGTTTCCTCCACAACTCTTCGCCGAGCCATTTGGGAAGGCTAAACGCCTGGGCATTAGACGAACAGCACATGCCGGAGAAGAAGGTGATGCCAGCTATATCCGACATGCTTTAGATTCTATTGCTGCGGAGAGAATTGACCACGGATTACGTCTGGCCGAGGATCCCATACTTCTTGCAAGAGTGGCTTCGGCGGGCGTTCTGCTTACACTTTGCCCGTTGTCGAACGTTTACTTGCGCTGCGTAGACAGCATTGCAGACCTTCCTGTGCGGAAGTTCTTGGAAGCAGGGGTGCAGTTTTCCATCAACAGTGACGACCCTGCATACTTCGGAGGATATGTACTGAACAACTATTGTGCTATCCAGGAAGCTTTCAATCTGGGTGTGGAGGAGTGGGTTATTATCGCCAAATCATCGGTACAAGGTAGCTGGATCAATGATGAGAGAAAGAGGCAGCTCTTGGGCATGATTAATGCCTGTGCAGAAGAGTTCAAGTAGATATTAATTCATAGAATGCTTGAACTACTATCAAGTCCTCTGCACCTTTTTGACAATTTACAGACAGATGCTTAGGTCAAACGTGCCAAGAGCTACGGTATCAGACCTGATCGGGAGAAGAACTCGTACTAATAAGATATACGAGACAACAATATGAAGAGAGGATTGAATGTGGCAAAACCTGATCGATAGGATGGATAATCAGAATGACAGGCCGTTAGCACCAGTGACGCCTTCCTCGTCCCTCTCACGCTTTACTCGTACGGACTCTCCTTTCCACAAACTCTTGACAAAGACTTCAAACATCTCCACATATGGCTTCAGCTTGGTCTTCTCCCAATCGTTTACCTTCCGCATAGACTTTCCGTCTGCAGCGATGTACTCATCTTCAGCGTCAAGATGGCCATGTGCGGAGGTATATGCGTCGACCTCCCTTAACAACTCCGTAACCTTGGGGACTGTCAATGGATCGAAGGCTTCAACTTGGTCCATGTCACCATTCGTTGTGATTGGCACACAAACGCGCCCAGTACCAGGGTGGACGACAAAAGGACTCTTGAGCAAGTGTATGAGCGTCTTTCCAACCCCGACATCTAATCGTGGATAAGTATACTCGAGCAGAATGTCTTGCTTTGCTTCCAGTAGGGCCTTGGGGTTGAGCGTGCTGCTGACTCCAGCTTCTGCCAATGCGTTGATGTCTGCCCACTTGCGAACGCTTGGACGGTTTGGGCTACTTTCCCACTTCTTGCGCAGCGCGTCGTTGAGAGCCTTGTCCGGTAGTAATTGCAGAAGTCGCTCCTGGCCAGCCTCAGAAAGGAATGGCTCTTGGTCAACAAGGATACTCTGTTCAAAGTATGGTTTCAGGATGTCCAAACTGCGAGTGAGATGAGGGTGCAGAGGTCGTTTGATATTTACTCGCTTCCCGCCTTGCACGCCTCCTTTAAGAACTTCAAAGTAGCCAGTTATTGCCCTTCTCTTATCATCGTCTAGCTCTCGAGCGTCCTTGTCGCTGATCCAGGCGTGGACACCTCGACGGCCAGAGTAGACCCACATGATGTACTCAAATCCAAAGTCATCTCGAAGGGCAACGTCAATAACCTTGATAGCCATACTGGCAAAGGTCCAACACTTGGCGCAAATGTTTGCTTTTGTGCAACAATTTCGAATGTCGTCGTAGTCTGTTAAATCGATATCGAAGACTATCTCCTTGCTCAGCGGCCTGAACATTGAGCTTTTTTGCAAGGTCTTCCCATCTCGTGGATTCGTGGTGTACACAGGGCCAATCTCGAATCGAGAGGGATTGAGCCGCAGCATGTCTTTGCGGAGGAGATCGGCTGTTGGGTAGGATTGTCGTCGGATGTAGACATCGTTTGGCAGGGTTAAGGCAAATTCTCGATTGGTGAAATCTGGTCCAGGTTTGGGAGAGTGATTTAACCAGCCGAACAGGGTTCTGAAGGGGAACAAACGAGAGTAGAATTGTAGCATCAAGTTCGGGTCAGAGTACGATTCTGTCTGTTGTGGGGCGAGTTTTGAGGGTACGGCTGACCGATCCAGGGGTGAAGAGGGCAGGTCATTGCTACTTGATGAGGGCGACTCTTCAGAGTCGCTGTCATGGAACAAATTGCTGAGAGCGACAGAGGAAATTGGGTCGTTGGCGTCGGGTGCATCTGGAAGATCTATATCTTGAGCGGAAGATGTAGTTGTCGAACACTGTGGATTCCCTTCCATCTTGAGACCCATCGTTCAGATGCTCTTGTTCTTGAGACTGTGATTGTTGTGATATGTTCGAGGTCCAAGATATTCTTGTCACAACGTTCAGAATCACGCGTGTCAGGACGCGTCACGTAAAATGCAAACTCGCCAAGCAGACATTACAACTTGGTGGGCTTATTAATAATTAGCCACCGTAATAAGTCCCTTGTGATTTTCACCAAATTTATTATTATTTGTTTGAAAATCTTTAGTTCGAAACGGGTACCAACTTGCTATATAGCCAATGTCTATTACAATGCTTCCAATATTTCAATCCACGATCATTTCCACATAAATTTTGACATGACCACTCACAAGTTCTCCTCAACTTCATGGGCGTCTGAAAACGGTCCTGAATCATGCGTCCTCAATTCTGGTCGGACGCTCATATGTGGATCTCGTGCCTTGCTGATGGCTTCCTCAATCATTGCATTCAATGTTCCGCTTTGACTATGTCCATGAGTAGTGGTGTTAGTACTTCCTTGGGGGGCTGGTGACTGTGTGAGAGCACTGATTGGAGAGGAGAGGGCGGTCGTTGCGGCAGTTGACGGCTCTGTCTTTACAGACTGAGAAGATGGTAATCTTGAGTTCGACTCATTGGTTTGGACAACAACCTCTTTTTCATCAAAAAACACCGGGATGCTCTTCTCAGATGCACTAGTAGAGTCATTCTTTTTCCTCGCAGCCTCTTTGGCAAGGTTAGCCAGTGTGGGCACTCGCTGGCCCGAACCGGCCTTCCTAATCTCAATAGGGCGGGCAGTGACGTTCTTAGCAACAATAGAGCTGTTCCCATTGCCCAGCTTTGGAACCTGAGGTACAGGCGGAGTGTGGGAGGACGATATTGATGGAGAGGCGGTAGATCCACTCTTGACACTGACCATGTTGGGCTGGGCGCGAGAAGCTTGCTGAACAGGCGCAATGATTGCGCCTTCGCCGTACAAAGTCGTTCTCGCCAAACTAGGAGTCACACTGACCCGAGGGTCGATTGAAGACGCATCAGACCAAGTGGAGCTTCGAAGGTCACTAGGCATGAAGTAGTGCTGTTCGACGGCAGGAGAGCCTTGTACCGAAGAGAGAGTCGATGCACCTGGAAAGGTCGGCATTGGTGGCCGCATATCTCCAGGAGAATCTGGTGGGGATCGAACTGTAACACCAGGAATGTAGGCAATTTGGATAACGTTGGAAGCGCGGGACAGAACGGTTGATGCGACGGAGCGGGCAGACTGGCGGTCGTGACGATGAAGGGTTGTCTGATCTCTCTTCTCAGGAGGATTCCATCTCAGCACAGCCTGTCTTCTTGGCCGTATGTAAAACCAGTACAAGAGGGAGAGAGCAAGAGCAATTACAACCACACCTCCCACTGCTCCGCCGACGATGGGCCCAATGGGTGTGCTTGATTTTGCAGCCAGTTGTCCAGGTAAAGCGCCAATCTTGACACACTTGGTTGAAGCACAGGCATCGCACGATTGGGTAATCAGTTGACAAGTTTCGTCAGATCCACACGTCGGACAACTCGGACTTTGGTTTGGGCATTGTACACATCGTCTGAATAAGGATCGCATCGGTGAGTCAAAGACTGTGGCTATGTCAGTTAAGCGGACACTGGCTCAAAATGCAGACGTACGAGGATGGCCTGTGGCCATATTTGCGACTGAAGTATTGCCTGAACTCCTTCCCGTTTTATGCAACAAATCGAATGCTGCGGAAAAGACACCGAATCTTCTCTTTTGCAGGACTAGTCTCCGTCCCAACGAATATCATCCAAACCGGCGTCTTTTAGTCTCGTATGAGTTGAAAGACGCGGTGAAAAGGTCTTGCTTCGAGTAGGATTCGGTTTGGCCTCTTCGGTTGGCGGACTGGGAGACGCAAGAAGAGAACAAAGAATTGTCGGAAAGGACGCACGGTCCAGGCGTACGCGTGGAAGTGAGGAATGGATTGAAAACGACTGACTGAATGCAAAGCGAGCGACAATCAACGGGAAGATGTCAGCTCCAGGTGCCGCGAAGAGAAGGGAGATTGGAAGGGTGAGCAAAGATGTGGGCCAGGCCCGCGACTGTCAGTTTCAACAACCCACTTGGACGGATACTTCCGTTGCCAATCAAAGCATCTCTAGGGTCGAGAACGCCAGATTGTTGTGGATGCTGGCCAACATTCCACTCACCACTGCTAATTCACTAATAATAATAAGGTACGGTAGTCCACTGGATCGTACGGCTGAATTGCGCTACTTCGCTGTTGCTTTCTTAATCTCAGTTAAGTTGTCCCAAGTAAGAGACGAATGATGGATGGTCGGTCTACCCGCAAGTAACAAGTATTCAGTGTCAAATCATACAACATGTACCCTTGCCAGCTGCAGTTCCTACAACCGCCACAAAAGCCATGTGGCTGATGGTGCGCGATGGGGCTTATTAGTAGAGTATCAGTTATGTAGCTGCACGAAGATCTATTCCTAGATGAAAGAGAGACAACCATAAAGTAGCAAGAGGCCTAATATGAGTAAGCGACCCATGCTAAACAAGTGGTTTTGCGTAGGTACCGCTGAACTTTGGAGAGACAACAGGAGAAACAATAAAAATGGGGCGTTGCGTGTAACCTGGAAGAAAGAATGCTATGACTTCTGTGACAGGCTGTTGCCACTCAGGCTGGCCACCGAGTAGGGAGCAGCATCAGGCGGGCGTTTCAAGGAGGCAGTGCAGATCAGAGCCACGCGGCAAGCCCAATTGGCTACTAAAAACGGTGTCGTCCCTGAAGGTGGTGCGTAAGTGAGGCTTGTCCCCGCATGCCCGAGAATTCACGACATGTACAAACCTTGCCGCCATCGCACACCCTCTTGGCCTGTTTCACTATTCTTCTCACCATCTACCGCGACCACCGACGTCTTAGGCCCCCGGCTGGCCTTAGCAGTCACTTTCTCTCTCTAAGTTCGGCGTACCCCCCTCCGCACTCGCTGTATCAGATCAAAGTCCGTGAAATCTTGACTTCTTCAACAAGCATGTCGCACTATCCTCAAGGCGGATACGACAATGGTCCTCACAAACTGACTGATTTACCATCCAATGCCGTCAGTACCCCTTCGGTGATCAGGTTAATCAGCTGGTATTCTAACAGCCACTGAATAGTCATACCGCCCGACGCCGCAGTCTGACGACGAAGCTGAACACTCGCTTTTGCACCAAAATTCCGCATACAAAGGCCCCTATGGCGATCCGCACTCGAGACCGCTTACACCAGGTCAAGAGTCTGTGTACACCTTGAACGAGTCGTATGTGGGTGGAGACCCAGGCACGCTCCCATCAACAAACTACAATGAGCCGTACGATCAGCCACCCAATGCTGCTGGGTACAACGCCGGCTTCCCGCAGGGAGACCCTTCCCCATACATCCGGAGCGATTCTACCGAAGCGTGGAGGCAACGCCAGGCTCCCACCAATGCCAACCTCAAGAGGTACGCAACACGAAAGGTCAAACTCGTTCAGGGCAGCGTTCTCAGCATCGACTATCCAGTACCTAGCGCCGTCCACAATGCTATTCAATCAAAATACCGAAAAGATCTCGAAGGCGGCAGTGAAGAATTCACTCATATGCGCTATACCGCCGCCACTTGCGACCCCGATGAATTCACGCTCAAGAATGGCTACAATCTACGCCCTGCCATGTACAATCGTCATACCGAACTCCTCATTGCCATAACATACTACAATGAAGACAAGGTACTGACCGCCAGAACTCTTCACAGCGTCATGCAAAACATAAGAGACATCGTAAATCTGAAGAAATCGGAATTCTGGAACAAAGGCGGCCCTGCATGGCAGAAGATTGTTGTCTGTCTGGTATTTGACGGGATCGACCCCTGTGATAAAGAAACACTGGATGTATTGGCCACTGTCGGCGTCTATCAGGATGGAGTGATGAAGAAGGATGTCGATGGCAAAGACACGGTTGCCCACATTTTTGAGTACACTACTCAACTATCCGTCACCCCCAATCAACAGCTAATCCGCCCGAACGATAACGATGCCACTTCGCTACCTCCTGTGCAGATCATTTTTTGCTTGAAGCAAAAGAACAGCAAAAAAATCAACTCACATCGCTGGCTTTTCAACGCCTTCGGCCGCATCCTGAACCCTGAAGTGTGCATTCTCCTTGATGCTGGCACTAAGCCCGGCCCGAAGTCATTACTCGCCTTGTGGGAAGCATTCTACAACGACAAGGATCTTGGTGGTGCTTGTGGTGAAATTCATGCAATGTTGGGCCATGGCTGGAAGAAGCTACTTAATCCACTCGTCGCGGCTCAGAACTTCGAGTATAAAATCAGCAATATTCTCGACAAACCTCTAGAGAGTTCCTTCGGATATGTGAGTGTGTTGCCCGGTGCCTTCTCTGCCTACAGATTCCGTGCCATTATGGGCCGGCCTCTTGAGCAATACTTCCACGGCGATCATACGCTGTCCGCTCGACTCGGCAAAAAAGGCATCGAAGGTATGAACATCTTCAAGAAGAATATGTTCTTGGCTGAAGACAGAATTCTGTGCTTCGAATTGGTCGCCAAGGCGGGCTCAAAATGGCACCTGACTTACGTCAAAGCGGCCAAGGGTGAGACTGATGTTCCCGAGGGTGCACCCGAATTCATCGGCCAGCGACGGCGATGGCTCAACGGATCCTTCGCTGCGTCCATCTACTCCCTCATGCATTTCTCTCGCATGTACAAGTCCGGTCACAACTTCATCCGAATGATATTCTTTCACATTCAGCTGGTGTACAACATTGTTTCCGTCCTCCTCTCTTGGTTCTCTCTGGCTTCTTTCTGGCTCACCACCAAGGTCATTATGGATCTTGTCGGCACTCCAAGTTCTTCCAACAACAATCATGCCTTTCCGTTTGGTAATTCAGCCACTCCTATCATCAACACGATTCTGCAGTATCTTTATTTGGCATTCCTCCTGCTGCAGTTCATTCTGGCTCTCGGAAATCGGCCCAAGGGCTCTAAGACTGCATACGTCCTCTCGTTCGCGCTCTTCGCTCTTATCCAATTATACATCATTGTGGACTCCATGTACCTGGTTGTCCGCGCATTCACCGTCAAGCATTCGACAGATATCGATGTCAGTGATGGCGCTGCCAAATTTTTCAGCACCTTCTTCGCTTCCACCGGCCCAGGCATCATCATTATCGCCCTGGCGGCCACTTTCGGTCTTTACTTTGTGGCGTCTTTTCTGTATATGGATCCATGGCACATGTTTACTTCTTTCGGTCAATATTTGCTGCTGATGCCTTCATTTATCAACGTGCTGATGATCTATGCCTTCAGCAACTGGCACGATGTCTCTTGGGGTACGAAAGGAGCAGACAAGGCGGATGTTCTACCCTCTGCTCAAACGAAAAAGGACGACAAGGACAAGACAGCCGTAGTTGAAGAAGTTGACAAGCCCCAGGTCTACATTGACAAGGAGTTTGAAGCCACGGTACGACGAGCACTTTCACCTTACAAGCCCCCCCCGGAGAAGAATGATAAGTCTCTCGACGATTCCTACAAAAATTTCCGAACTCGATTAGTTGCTACTTGGATCTTCTCGAATGCTATATTGGCAGTCGCCATCACCAGTGACAGCTTGGATAAATTTGGGTTCACAGTCAGTTCTTGCTTTCCCGCTTTTTCTAGTAACTAACATGCCACAGTCACAAGCTACATCTCGCACAGCACACTTCTTCCAGGCTTTGCTCTGGGTTACTGCAGCTCTGTCACTCGTACGCTTCCTTGGATGTTGCATCTTCTTGTTCAAAACTGGATTGCTGTGTTGCTTCGCACGAAGATAAGCAAAGTCGGACATTGATGAGCTGTCGGAAACACCTCGCCTGCCCAAAGAGTCGAGTGGGTATGGCGTCAACCACTGGAATGGTTGGCTTGAAATTTGGGCACTGAGCACTCGTCGCCATGGACAGAGCGCCACTGGCCGTTCGATAGTCTTCCTTCAAATTCATGCGTTACGTAGCTTGCAGACTGCTGTGTATTGCAATCAGGAGTAGTAGATGTCAAGGATTGTAAACAGTACTCTTCTAGCTCCAACGCTGTACAAAAGCAACTTTGTTCCAAACTCATAATGGCAGATAGTATCTGTAATCTTGCTTCACCATGTGTTTGCCTGTCACCGAATATCGCGAGAGAGCAATGCATAGATTCCAAAAACTACAGAAAAAGAACGGTTTTATGAGCGCTGACGCCATAGGGCCCTCGGCATGTTCCGCCTCTCTTCCGCAGTTTGGCATGCTTCCTCTGCCCGACAGGTACTCAATCAATAATCCTCATTTACTTGTCTTCTCAACTATCCTCTCATCATTTGCATCTGCAATCATGCTTAAAATCTGGTCAATGTTAAGTAACTCGGCTTGTACATCCTTCCCAACTGACAAAGTTATACAGAAACAGCAGCAACAGAAGGATGAAGCTGCACAAGGTCCCACGCAGAAAAAGAAGAAGGTGACTGCTGCTCAATTGAGAGTACAAAAAGGTTGGTCTATGTTGCAGACTAGGGATGCGAAGGCTAAGATCTGATGGGTGACCAGACCTCAGCGAACTCGCTCTGGGCCAGACGATGAAGACAACCTTTCCAAATCCCGACGATATCCTGAACTTTACCCTAACGATCGAACCGGATGAAGGCATGTACAAGGGTGGCAGCTTTGTATTTACATTTGCTATGAACAACAACTATCCTCACGATCCTCCAAAAGTCAAGTGCACACAGAAAATTTACCATCCAAACATCGACCTAGAGGGCAATGTCTGTCTCAACATCCTCAGAGAAGACTGGAAGCCTGTGTTGAATCTGAATGCTGTCATAGTCGGCATGCAGGTAAGATATAGACACATGAGAATGAGGCGGCAAAGTTGACATGCTCTAGTTTCTTTTCCTAGAGCCAAATGCATCAGATCCACTCAACAAAGAGGCAGCGGAAGACCTCCGAACAAATCGTGAAGGATTCAGACGGAATGCACGTACAGCTATGGGTGGTGGATCAGTCAAAGGTGTGACATTCGACCGCGTTCTTCGATGATTTGCGGTGTTGCCGTGCCTCCTTTAAGTTATTGATGAGTTCATGATTGATATCCAATTATGCATGAGCGAAGACGTAGAACAGGACATCATTGCACTTTATTTGGGTAATTAGATTTGGGGACCACTATTTATTACTGGCACGCCAGCCCAAGATGCTAGATGCGAGGTAACGTCCCTTCTATACCCTGATTACTGTTCAGAGCGGAGCCATGCGACTTCCGCCCAGCAGGTGTGTGATCACCAGCAACGGACGGAAGCGAGGCTGAAATTGTGAGTCAGCGTCTGTGGAGTAAGGCTGAAGCCGACATCGCTTGGTCCAACCGATCACAGGAGAAGCTGGAACACTCCGGCTGTTGCTCCAAAATTTTGTTTTCCCCCAGACTTTTTTGTGACTCAGGTGCCGACAAGTCGTTCGCATTTCATACATTTTGTAAAAATGGCTTCCAAATCGTTTGCAAGGTCGCTGCGTACTGCTTCTAAACAGACGTTCTCCTCTCAACCTCTACAAAAGCGGTCTTTCAACCACGTGCTCTCAGTCATCCCAGCTGTGGCTGCCAATTCCCGAGCTCCTCGAGCCACTTTTGCTCATCAGCAGACCCGCGGTGTTAAGACTATTGACTTTGCTGGCACCAAGGAAACTGTTTATGGTAGGCGAATCCTCACTGCGCTCAAGTTATCTTGTTGACGGTCTTTAGAACGAGCGGACTGGCCGCGTGAGAAGCTCCTAGTAAGATCGGCATCACTCATTCCCCAGGGTTTTGCTAACACTATTCCAGGACTACTTCAAGAATGACACTCTTGCTCTAATTGGCTACGGGTCTCAAGGCCATGGTCAAGGTCTCAACCTCCGCGATAATGGCCTCAACGTGATCATCGGTGTGCGAAAGAATGGCCAATCGTGGAAAGATGCACAACAAGACGGCTGGATTCCCGGTACAAACTTATTTGAAGTTGACGAGGCCATATCCAGAGGCACCATCATCATGAACTTGCTGTCCGATGCCGCCCAGAGCGAGACATGGCCTGCCATCAAGCCACAGCTCACCAAAGGAAAGGTAGATGCAACTTCCATTTGCAGGAACTGGCCTCCACTAACCTGGTACAGACCCTCTACTTCTCCCATGGGTTCTCCCCAGTTTTCAAAGATTTGACCAAAGTCGATGTCCCCACGGACATTGATGTCATCTTGGTCGCACCGAAGGGTTCAGGGCGGACTGTCCGCACCCTATTCCGTGAGGGTCGTGGTATCAACTCCTCCATCGCTGTCTATCAAGATGTGACTGGTAAGGCTGAAGAGAAAGCCATTGCTCTTGGTGTCGCCGTCGGCAGTGGCTACCTGTACAAAACCACGTTCGAAAAGGAAGTATTCTCCGACCTCTACGGTGAGCGAGGTTGCTTGATGGGCGGCATTCATGGCATGTTCCTTGCGCAATACGAGGTTCTTCGTGAGCGCGGCCATTCTCCATCCGAGGCCTTCAACGAGACCGTGGAGGAAGCCACCCAGTCCCTATATCCTCTCATTGGTGCCAACGGCATGGATTGGATGTATGCGGCATGCTCTACAACTGCCCGAAGAGGAGCCATCGACTGGTCAAGCAAGTTCAAGGACTCTCTGAAGCCTGTGTTCAACGAGCTGTACGATAGTGTGCGAGATGGCAAAGAGACGAAACGCAGCTTGGAGTTCAACAGTGCCCCTGACTACCGTGAGAAGTACGAAAAGGAGATGCAAGACATTCGGGATCTGGAGATCTGGCGCGCAGGGAAGGCCGTTCGGTATGTGATGCTCTTATTCGAGAGTGAGCCTTACTAACATTGATCAGTGCTCTTCGACCAGAGAACCAGTCATAATGAACGTTGCGGGTGTGGCAATTTCCAATGTTGAGATACCAGCATGGCTTTTACCGTCAAAAGTTCTTTTGTACTCGTAAAGACAGGTGGTAGTGCGCGCAGTGAATCCAAACATTTTGTGTTCCCTGGGTGGAGTCCAGAAAGCAATGGTGTCCGACATCGCTCGCAAAACCTGGAACGGGGTGAAAAGCGAAAGTTTCCATTGATTTATTAATTTTGCTCTACCTCCAGGTTCTTGTGTGCCTCGTGTAGTAGTGATTATCGTCGCCCCCGAGAGCGTACAAGGATTCACAATTTCCGATCAATTCCTCAAGTCCCAAGCATGGCTGATCCAGCCACATCGCCTCCACTACATCCAGCTTCGATCAAAGGTGCCCTCGCAAAGATCTTCAAGTACATCCATCACACGCCTCTAGTAACTAGCAACACCCTGGACAAAATCGCTTCGTCACCTCATCCTGAGTCTAGCCTATATGAGAACCCCAGCGGATCAATCACTTCCAATGACCCAAATGCACCAACTCCCAAACTCAATCTCTACTTTAAATGTGAGAACTTCCAGAAGATTGGCGCATTCAAAGCCCGCGGCGCCTTCTATGCTACCATGCGCCTTATCGAGACCCTCGGGATTAACGAAGTGCGAAGGCGAGGAGTCGTTACACATTCCAGCGGTAATCATGCTCAAGCTCTGGCTCTTGCAGCAAAAACATTCGACATCCCGGCTTACATCGTGATGCCACGTATCTCAACGTCAAGCAAGATAGCCGGTACTAAAGCGCACACTGACCATGTAATCTTCTCGGGTAGCACCAGCGAAGAGAGGGAAGAGGTCGTGAACAAGGTGCAAGACGAGACAGGTGCTATATTGGTGCCACCATTTGATCATCCCGATATCGTTCTTGGCCAAGGTACGGTAGGAATGGAAATGGACGAGCAGCTTCGCGAGTTGAAGGGACCTGGGAGGCGGTTTCATGCTGTTATTGCTCCTATAGGTGGCGGCGGTCTTCTTGGTGGGATCGCCACATGGTTCAGTAACTCCCCTGAAACAAAGGTCTTCGGTGCAGAACCCAGTTTTCAAGGCGCAGATGATGCTAAGAGGGGAGTGGAGAGAGGTGAGAGAATCAAAAGCGTCCAGTCGCTGACTATTGCGGATGGGCTGAGGACGCCAGTCGGGGTAGTTAATTGGGCCATTGTGAGCGACAAGAGGACCGTAGAAGATTTCTACAGCGTCAGCGAAGAACAGATCAAAATGACTATGAGATTGGTATTTGAGAGAATGAAATTGGTTGTTGAGCCGAGTGGTTGTGTAGCTCTTGCTGTTGTTTTGTTCAATGAAAATTTCAGGAGAATGGTGGCGGAACAGCAACAGCAAGAGGCTTGGGACATTGGTATTGTATTTAGCGGTGGAAACACGACGATGAATGCGATTACAGAGCTCTTCAGTGAAGATCTGAAGAACCAGGTGTGACAAAAGAGATGAGGGAACTGGGGTAGCAAGAGTTCAACCGATATATTTTCAATGACCAATTTACAAACCCAATAAAGCAGAAACTCCTTGCCAACCCCTCGAAGGTATCGTAGTCTTACTGGCCATCGCTAATAATTAGACCGCCGTTGCTTCTTCTAGGATATTCGATGCCTAGTTATTGTCAGATACGAGAGTGTATCTAGCCCCGGACGGTCGTCTTATGACGATCGGTCGATGGAGACTGCTCTGATGAGGATTTGACCCTCTAATTGATTCCCTTGATTGATTGTGCGATATATGAGAGACGAATGTGTGGGTCACATCTATCCGTCTTGGCGCTGATCAGCCAATAGCAAGCGCGTATTTGACAGTTATCGCCAAGCCTTCCGTCCCCGCTAGTGTAACACTTTTACATAGTAGTTCGAAACTTCCCGCTGCTAATTAGACCTTCAGTTCTGGCGTACCGAGCCTGAGTCCTTTGAGCAGCAATTGCAAATTCCCCTGTTGAGCTGAGATGGCACAAGGTCAGATTAAAAAGCCTTCTAAGCCCAACACTCGTCCCTCGACAACTCATAATAAGTCGACTGGCAACACAAAGAAAGGTGCCCGTGTTCTCTCACCACGGAAACAAATATTGCAAAAGCGGGTCAAATTAAATAAGAAGCTCACGGCAGGCCTGACAGCGCAAACTGAGAAAATGCTGGGCGAGAAAGCTGGATACCTGGAAATGATTGGAGAGGGGCGAAATAAGAGCAGAAGTGACAATACCAAGCGAGAGGGAAAGGGTAAAGCTGTTGGTAAGAAACGATGAAGGCGACTCAACCCTCATCTTCGCCTTAACCAGGGCTATGACTTACATTTTGCGGCAACAAGCTGGCCAACAAGTTCGGAGCGCAGAAGACCGTCCGGCCCAAGACGCTCTGTCGAGGGCAAAGATGTTTGGGGAATGCGGATCACTACAATAACGCGCGATGAGCCTCAATTCTCACTGCCGATTAGTTTCGGGGCAAGTTTCGGCATGGACGCACTCCCATCTCTGTCGACAACTGAGAGTAAATACTGTGCCTCTTTTGACACTCACTTCTGACGCCGTTCAGGGTGGCTGGAGCAAGGGGACCAGCAAGGGCAAAACTCCTGGATCCACGCGAATATATCAACGATCCTTTTCTGACACCGGTGTTCTTCGCATTGTGGCTGTGGCTGGTCTCATTGGGCAATGCATCTGATATCATCGACAACCATGTGATTCTAAGCTGAGTCTGGAATTCAAACTACAACACACTGAATCGTACAAATGGCGCAAATTCTCCGGCGTTTTCTCCTTCAAATATTGCTTCCTGTTGCCGAACACAAATAACATGACCTCAAATGGGCATACTCCGGCAACTCCTGACGTACGAAGTCTCGTCGTATTCTCCTCCTACATCCCACCCATCGCCCTTGCAGCTTCTCCGCCACCAGCTTCGATAATATTCTCGGGCCCAGCTCTAAGCACGCCTTTACCTTTGGGAGCACCCGACTCGCCCACGCCCATCCTTCTGGCAACATACCGTTGGGCAACAATACCAACTGCAAGAACAATGGTCTCCTCTACCCATTCACTCACCCACTCTCGCGGATCCATGCCACCGCTCTCAATAATTTCCTCGATGCTCTCCGGTAAGGTGCCTTCACCCACGGTCGGTGCATCGAGCCACTCAATCCATTGAGCGGGAACAGCTGATGACAGTGAGCTGAATGCTATTCCATGCACGGGATCGTCCAGATAGATCGCAAAGATAATCTCCTCCTTCTCCTTCTCATCTTTTATCTCGTACACGCCCCCTTCATTTGCTTCAGTGGCGTTGCCTTCGAAGATGCCTTTCTCAACAGTTTTGCTGATTGCTTGGAGAGCAAGAAAGATCTCACTGTCTCGTGTTGGATTCGACTCGGACAAGGATTCGGTCGCCTGCTTGGCAGCCTCTTCTACTCCCCCGCGGGGAGCAAAATGATCATGCGCATAGCTCTCGGCGGATGCACGAGCCAGCTTCGAACCCTCTCTGACGCCAGAAACGGCGTTTATGCTCCTGGGCTCTGTTGTTCGCCACCATGGGCCATCATGCCAGCCTCCTAGGCTTCTAGATCCACTTATACTGTCTCGTTTAGGGCCATTCTCCTGTCCCTTTTGTACAACCATCAGCTCACCTCCTTCTACTTGCATCATAACGCGACCAAACACGTCCTGTATCGATCGGTCGAGAGAGGGATAGTTCTTAAGATCGTGTGTAATGTATATCCGAAGGCGTTCATGGGAGGAAATAGGAGGAGCAAGGGTATGAAGAAGGCTCTGGAAAGTTGGAGCTGCTAGTGCACGGAGGTCGCCGCCTAAACCATCAGTAATGAGTGTGGGAGGGCGCACAGTAAGGCCAGGTACATACCCAAGCCTCGCAAATTAGCCACATTGCCTCTCACCTGTTCAAAATACTTCTGCGCATCTTCATTCTTCTGAATCTCTGCAGCCGCCTTTTGAACCTGTGACACTGCGGCCGTAGCCATCGAGGTGAAACCTCCCCACCATCCTCCTGACTTGGCGGGCGCCAATGCTGCTTCTGAGTGCTCTAGAGACTCCTCGGTTGTTGTGGTTGCAGGCGTGAAAGTTTGATGGCCGCCTGACCTCGTGCTTTCACTTGATTTTCTTACTGCCGCTATTTGCGATTTGTCTTCGCCTGTCCCACTTGGTAGCGTCGCTGTTGACGGGAGCCCGGGAGAACGGTTGGTGGCAGTGGTCAGGTTTGCTTTGAGCGAGGGAGTTCCTGGACGAGAGGCTGGGCGTTGTGCCAGGCTGCCTAGCTCTGCCAGCAGATCTTGCTCGGTCTGCGAGGTCTGGCCCGATTGTCCCTTTCGTGCTGGACGGGAGGAGATGGGCTTCGAGGACGCCTTCTTGGCCTGGGCTTCGAGGTCATCCAGTTGCGCCAGAAGGTCATCGTCAGCAGTCTTAGTCTTTTTCGTCGCCATGACAATTAGTTGTTGTTCGTGGGAAGAAGTCAAACCAAACGGACGGCTGTCAAGTGTCGACTTCGATCAACCAGGAAGGCTACCGTAAACGGACAAGCGCATTATCCAGGGAAGCAAAACAACGCCAGGGAGTATTCGTCAACTTTGAGAGCAACTCTTCAGATCAACCTGGCTTTACATCACGCCAACAGGGTCCTGTAACCTCGTCGCCCAATTATGTACTTATTGTTCAGGAGATCAATACGGTCCCTACTTGCTTCCACAAGTCCTCCCCATATTCCGCTCCGCTCCCGATCGAGCACACCTGCTCTGCACAAGCCTTTGAGGTACAATTCATTGTTGCAATACTTCTCTTTGCCTCATATAGATCGTACAACTCGACCAGGGTCTGATTCTGTAACATCGACTCTGTGATACTGTGCCAAAATGTCGCATTCAACATTCGGAGACATTAGCGAAATACGTCTGAATGCCAGTCACTTTAAATGACTAGGAATCAACTTGATAGATCGAATAGCCAGCGTTGAGACCGGTGGGAGGAGTGATGGGAACGCTAGTATATGCAATCACTAGAGGCTTGGAGTAGTCAATCAAGGTCTTCTTGCGGTAGGTCCTGCCATTGTACCTGTGGGTTGAGTTGGGTAAGTAGTCGTAAAAGATCTGTAGTTGATCCTGATGAGTGTACCCAAAGAAGATGCCAGCAACAGTGGACGGTGAGAAGCGAACAACGATGGAGTAGAAGAGGGCAGATGGGTTATCGATGGCGTTGGATCCGTCGTAGCCTGACAAAAAGTGGCCAATGATCCAGGCTGTCTGCCCGCAGAATTCACAGGCAGATAACTCTTGAGCAAGCCAGGCGAGTATGCCTGAGGTGTCCGGGTTACACATGTTCCAGAAATTGAAGGAGTAGCCAGCATCTATATATGGCCAGTCAAAAGGATGTCCTGCGATTCGGACGTGTGACCCGAAGGCATAACGCAAGAAGCAAGAGCAGGTCACTTACACCAAAATTCAGCGGTGATGGAAATGATGTGTATGCCACCGGTGGTGGTGTGAGCGTATGCTCCATAGTGGGTCGAGGCATGGCGTTGTTCAGCGCCAGTGATCCACCTGTCGTGCACCCACAAGCTTGAAAGTAACTGGGAATTCCAGTCCATCGCATTGCTACCATTGCTTGGGTTCAGTCGGTTCTGTTTGTTGAAGGTTTCTGGAGGGAGTCATGGTTCCCGAGTGTCGCATAAATAGGTACGTTACCCAACTGAGCTTTGAATGTCTGGTAGGTAAAGGTCTCTGTGAGCTTCCGAACTCGGCCGCGTAGGTCACGGCGTAGATTGATTCATCCACTGCTTTTACCGTATTGCAACTGAGAAGATTTCAGACGAACGTATCCTACTCGAGAGAAAGGTTGACTCACATTCGTATCAAAACATTAACGAAGTTATCGACTGGAAGCGTAAGCGCCGCTAGATGCAGTATTTCTGTGCCTGCAATTTATTCCTGCAAATGAGGATCCATTAGCAATAGGGAACAGTTCCGAATAGAAGTCATCCTCCAGCTAGCTCAAACTAGCGGTTGTCGGCTACAACTCTAAACCAGGACGACACATACCTGGTGATCGTTGTTATCAGGACAGGAGGGGAGGACACTTCCGTGTAGGATGGGACTGGCCGGGTCCCGTTGTAGCACAGTTGGGGCCTTTTGCTATTAGGAACAAGACTAATTAGTATTGGTATCATTCAGGGCTTGAGGCGTTGCAAGGAGGGGCGCATATACCACTCAATGGTAGAGAAGTAATTGCTGCACAGTTCAAAAGGCAAAAGCAACTCATCTCTACTATATTTATGGGCAGTAGCAGAACTAGAGTCTCAGAGTGGCATCGTGGTACTTATACATATAGAATCCAGCTCCAGAGCTTACCTACTCGATACATGTACACATGGAGCTACTATCGAAACTGAAGCTAATCACATCGGCAGCTCCGCGCACCTAATCCGAATTATACCTACATGGCGGAGAGCTTCTATTATTAAACTTAGTATGGTAGAAGGTTTGCCGAATCGATTATCCGACGTACCGTGATCACCGCAACAAGTGTTTGTGGAGGTCGCGCGCTTTATCTAATTAACAACTCCCCGACCGTTGTGTCCACGATCTAAGAGATGTGAGATGAGGTTTACTGTCGATTTATTGGCCATTGGACAGGAGTATGCGAATGCGACGCAAAGTGACCTGATCTGAGTTGCTACGATTGGCAATGATTCGGCCAATATTAAATGAGACATGGAGCCTCCAAGCTTGACGTCAGATGAGCATTCGCTTGATGCAAAGAAGGAGAAGCAAGGTGAGAAGAAGCGTTATTATTGTACGGTTGCCGGCTGTAATAGGGATTATTCTCGCGCAGAGCACCTTTATCGGCATCAATTGAACCACAATCCAAAGGAGATATTTCGATGCAAATATACTGGCTGCGGGAGGGCTTTTGTGAGGCAAGACCTCTGCAATCGTCATCAAGAACGACACTTTGCTCGGGCTAAACAGGAGCAAGCGAACGCCGACAACAGGCTACTTAGATCTTCCGATGCGCCTGACGAGATATCTGCAATTGTTGCGTCTGCGTCGTCGTTGCGTAGCACGCGTTCGCCGACACAAGAAGGGAATCATCTTCCCGCCTCCAGTCCTTCAAATTCAGGTGAACGAGGTTCTAGCGCTCAGCAGGGTGGGGAGAAGACCCTAGAGACACCTGGACAACTTCATTCAGGGCTACAAGATGCCGAGACTGGAGGAACAGGTTCAAACTTGCTTAGAGCCGGTACGACTACGCTAGCTGATCCGCTTGCTTATCCTTATTACCCAGCATCCTCTATTCAAGCTCATCAGGCAGGGCCAATGCCATACACTCTGCAAGAATCTAACAGACGGATGACTGATACTAGCATAAATGGACGGCTTGGGTTGAGCGGAGGTAACATCCAATTTAGCGACTCGCCGGGCTCCGTTCGCGATGAGTTTACGAGCTGGTTGTTTGATGATATCAACGCTCTCCCTGCGATCAACTATGACGGACTTGGCTTGATGGCGAACACGGACGGGTTTGGCAATCCAATCTATCCGAACTTCTTCGATGAATCAGAGCTTGACAACATGCTTCCGATGCTCTCACCGGGGTCGACTGCTGGTCAAAGCACAAGCTGGTCTGCAACCTCGACAACTAGTATAGCATTTTCCGAAGAAAAACGACACGCAGTCCTTTCTTTCATGGAGACTCGATTTATCGAAGACGACACCTCTGATGGCGGTGACCGTCTCAAAGAAGAGCTGTACGAAGGTAACCGAGATCACGACGACCACCCCTTGAGCCTGGCATCGATGCACAGCTACATCCGATCATTCTGGGTCCACTTCAATGACCAGTTCCCGATCCTTCACAAGCCTACCTTTCATCCAGATGAGACTAATGTGCAACTGTTACTAGCCATCATGATCATCGGTGCTTCTCACATTGACAACACAGGATCTGCAGGTGCAAAAGCATTTGCCTATTTCTCCGCACGACATCTACGGTGGCAAGTCTTCCGACACCCGGATTCTCGCCCGCCAGCGAAGCTTTGGGTGTTTCAAACACTGCTTCTCTTGGAGGTCTTCGAGAAGGCAAAATCTTCGAGAGGATTGCACGAACGGTCAAATGTACACTCCCCTACCACCATCACGCTCATGCGCCGCGGAACCGCTCTGGTCAATGATCAGCTAGAAGAGCCCAATCATTACAAGTCGACTTCACCTGAACAATGGTGGCGGCGGTGGGTCCAGGCAGAAGCGACTCGACGGGCTGCATTTGTAGCATTTATTCTTGATGCGTACTTCTCTGTCATGTTTGGCCATAGCAGTGTCATGAGCGTGCACGAGATCCACCTGCCCCTGCCATGCGATGATGCTCTCTGGTCAGCCACGTCTGCTGCCGAGGTGGCGAGAGTGGAGGCAAGCTTGCATGCTAATGGTGTGAAGGTGCCGACGTTCACAGAAGCCATGAAACGAATCATGACTGGACGGAAAGTTACTATCAACAATTTTGGGAGAACGATACTGATGGCAGGCATGCTCTCGGTGATCTGGCACATGCAGCAACGTGATCTACAAATGAACGTACTCGGTATGTCTCGCGGGCAAGCTGGCGGATTGCCCAACAACTGGAAAGAGCCGCTTGGGAAGTCGATCGACTTTTGGAAGAAGGATATTGACGATAGTCTGGCTCACATGCAGCTGGCAAGTCTGCCGTGGCAGCACCATAAGCATAAAAGTCTGGAAGCCGAAACCAGACAGGCGTCGAGCATCCTGTGCCATTTGGCACATATGTTTTTGCACGTCGATTTCCGTGACTGCCAGATGATTGCGGGGGCGAGCAATATTGCCGGAAAGCCGATCACGGACAGCGCTCGAAACGCGGTGAAGGGAAGATTTCGAGACTGGGCGTGGAGCGCGAGTGGACGCACGGCTGTCTTCCATGCCCTACAGTGCCTCCGAGAAGTCTTTCTTAACTCGTCCCATGACTCTGGTGCCAGATATCGGGCGGCCAACGACCATCAGCTTGTGCGTCCTTGGGCATTCTACATCGCGGGCCTGATTATCTTCAGCTGGGGTTACACTACCGATGGTCTCCTGCGTCCTTTTCCGTCTCACCTTCTGCGCTCACCCCGGGCATCGACAATACTGCCGCAAGATTGGGAGGTGACGGATCAGGTGCGAAACGCTGCGTATCAGGATGCACAATTGTATTTGTCCACGATTGGGAGTGTGACATCACCACAGGAGTTAGATCGGATCAAGGCTGGACGGAATAATGTTGTTGGATTGCTGCGAATGTTGGAGTTTGCATTTCAGGATTCAAGGTGGGAGTTACTGCAGGAAGCGTCTGTGAGATTGCAAGGCGCTGTCCTACTCCTTGAGCGTTAAAATTTTAGCGTCATAGTGCTCGATGGTGCTGGTCTTCGAGAACACGTGCATGGCATGCTAATACCGGTAGTTGCGAAGGTGATAAGCCATGTTATCATCCAATTCTATTTAATTTCGTTTCTCTGGCTTGAATCCTCTGCGACTATGAAACCCAACTAGTTTTGACTTTGCCTAGGGAATTGATCGGGATGCGTGGTAGTTTCCTATCATTGCCTGTGCAAATCATCCCGCTTGACTCTTCCACGATCCCTAACTCTCCGGGATCTAGCGCATTGGTTCAACCACGTGGATAAGGGACCAATCACCACAACGTCGCTGGCGTTAAGGGCTATGAGAAGAGCAGGTCTGATGGAGAGCTCGATATCGGAATTTTGGCGAATCGCATTACAAGACACTAGGTCATACCGATGGTAACTCTGCCGCTGAGGAAAGGTGGAGTACCGTAACGCGCTTGCGCTACGACCGATATTGTGGACAAGTCGGGCATTAAGTACGGAAGCTTAACGCAGGCTCGGATCGCTGCTATATTTGCGTCGTTCTGCATGTGTACAATCCACCAAGCTTGCGCGGGCAGAGTTCAGGGCCCTGGCGCAGGTACATCATGATGATTTTGCCTCGCTGGTGTGTTGTGGTGGTTCATTTGAATCGCAAGATACCGCGTACTCTGTTCATGACTTTGTTGAAGTAGCTTCGGGTTGGAGCCTCGTCCAGCTCCCGAATGAGATCGTCATAATATGTTGGATTGCTGGTGGGATATCTTAAGGCGGAGGGAAGGGGAAACGCGTGGGTATACTTGTTCTCTAGCAAGGTGTTGAGCGTCTTCACCTGCTTGAGTTCCCTGTCCTCGTTCCAGGCGGGGAGTGGGGTGGAGACAGCAACGTTGTTCATCTTCACCGTGGTAGGCTGAGGGACGGATGATGGGTCGACCAGGTGGTCTATGCGTTTCCGCATAACCATCTGGAAGGCGACATTTTGGGGGCGAACCTTGTCGACTGGCCAGCGCTTGATAATGCTTGCCCATTGCTTGAGAGCAGGCTAGGGATTCATCAGAGGGCTATCATATTTATGGAGAGCTCACTCACAGAGGCTGTCGACGCCATGGCCAGAACTACTCGGGGCTCTGATACAAGCCTGAGTAGGGTGCCGTCTCGGATGCGTGGCGACGAGACAAAAGACTTTGGTACTTACTGTATTATTAGCCAGCGAAGCCAGAGCCAGCAGATGCGAAGTGAAGGGTTAGGGTTAGGGTTAGCCTCGTGCTAACCGCCGTGGCTGTGTTGCGCCACTTGGCGCCACTATGCCAGCGCCGGGAGCACAATACTCCGCCTTCCACATCATTCGATCGACGACAACCGCCGAATCCCGTTAACGGCGTTGGGGCCATTACCACACATTCTCGCTATCTTCTCTAGTCTTGACACTTGTATTGACCCTCACCCGCAGTCTCTGTCTTGTTGCCCAGCTCGGCTCGAAATGAGCCCCCAGCGGTATGAGGCGGTAAGTGGCCACTGGTTGGTGATTGTAATAACAACCCGACATTGATTCCTCCAGATAGCTTCTCACGATGATGGCGATGTCGAGTCTCCTACAGCGCCAACAGACCATATTACAATACCGACCTCGCCTCCGCCATCCTTTCGATCCAGAGAGTCCCGAGAATCGTCTCTGAATGGCCATCGACTTCGAGGACAAGACCTTATAGCAAGTGAGGCAGACCAGGATCTAGCAGACACTTTCGACGATGGAGAGGGCTCGGATGCAGAGGATGATGAAGACGAGAGGCAACGCTTCATGCGCGGCAACCCGGCACCGACTAGCCGCGACCAGACACCGCCCGCATCTGCTCATGGTGCCCAGCAACCGCGTCGGGTTGAGCGAAGAATCACAGAACTACCGGCCTTCCACCCGCAGCCTAGATCATCTGCTAACGATGGTGTTTTCGCCAATTTGGCCGCCAAGCTCGAACGTGGAGAGCAAGTCGAGGAAAAGCCACCGGTAAGATTAGCTAGCTCGTGATCATTTATCCATGCTGACCGTGCGCTAGACGTACGAACAAGCTGCTGCAGATGCCACACCACCGTATTGGGAGACGACCATTCTAGCACCTGGCATGTCCTCGGACGAAGTCTATGTAGATGGCCTCCCCGTTGGCTCTCTCTTCTCCTTCATCTGGAACGGCATGATCTCCATGTCTTTCCAGCTCGTTGGCTTCCTTCTCACATATCTCTTGCACACTACTCATGCAGCGAAAAACGGGTCACGGGCTGGACTAGGGCTCACGCTTGTTCAGTACGGCTTTTACATGAGAGGCGAGCCCGATCGTAACGAGGGTAATCCCGGTCAGTTCAGCAATTCGTCGCCTCCAGATCCGAACAGCCACAGCTTTGACCCTAGCAAGGTGAATGGGGTGCCGAGCGGTGCGGGTGACGAGGCCGGGGGGATTGGCGGAATCAGCAGTTCAGACTGGGTGTCGTACCTGCTAATGATTGTGGGCTGGTTCATCCTGATCAGAGCTGTGTCGGATTTTCTGCGGGCAAGGAAGCAAGAGCAGTTGATTTTGAGTTCACCGACGCGTGGACTGCCTGTGGCGATCGTGGCCGAGGGTGAGACACCTGAGCAGGCGGCGTAAGCAGGGTGAGCTGTTGAGAATTGTTTTTTGGCCAACCGGCCGACACTTGGCGCAGGATCAGTATGTGCGACTGTATTAGATCAGGGTATCCAACTTTGTCTCGGACTGCAATGACTTGAAGACTGGGTGCGTCACTCTTATCTCCCTTGATTATGTAGTATGAGAAATCATCGATTAGCAGTAATAGATGAGAGGGCATGCATATTGAGGGGAAATGGGCTTGATGCCTAGGTTTCTACCCCGGAGACGGTCTGCATGCTGGCCCTTTCGTCTTCGTGCAACCTTATAAGTAGGATGCGAACGTGCCGAAATGTCGAGTCGGGTGCTTCATCCCAGGTCTAAAGATTCATGTCAATCTTGGAATCCACGCTCCGACTATCCCGCAGCTCCTTGAGTCGCTCCAATGCCTTTTCTAGTGGGACGAGCTCGCCCTTCTTCTGTGTAGCCGGGTCGTCGCGGTTGCGGATATTCAAGGTACGAGTTTCCTGCTCTGTAGCTCCGAGAACTACGGGCGCGTTAGCTGTATTCGGGATGCTGGCGTGTTACTCACCAAAGATGAAATTGTACTGTGCCAACTGCCCACTCCGGATCTTTTTCTGGAGAGTGTTCCCTGACACATCAATGTCGACGTGCATCTTGGCCTTGTGGAAGATTGATTGCACCTCGCGTACATAGTCTTCCGCAGCTTTCATGACCGGAATGACAAGAATCTGTCGGGGAGACAGCCAAAAGGGCCACTTGCCGGCAAAATGTTCACATAGAACAGCAATGAAGCGCTCAAAACTGCCGACAATTGCGCGGTGGATCATGACTGGTCGAGCCATGCCAGCGGTCACAGCATTTGGGTCTTTCTCCTTGATCTTATCGGCCTCGGCCTCTTTTTCTCCATCAACTACTTCACCAGTGCGGTATTCAAGGCCAAAGTTCTGCGGACCCTGGAAGTCGAGTTGGATGGTGGCACATTGGAATTCTCGGCCCAGGGCGTCAGCGATAGTAACATCAATTTTCGGGCCGTAGAAGGCACCATCACCCTCGTTGATCTCCCAGTCGTCGCCTTTGAAGTCCTGTAGTGCCCGCTTCAGCTGCGCTTCAGCGGCATCCCATTCAGACAGTTTGCCCATATAGTCATCGGGCCGAGTCGAAAGGTTCAACTTGAAGGGAAAGCCGAAAAGATTGTACACATATGTCATGAAGTCGAAAAGTGCCTTGATCTCGGACTCGACTTGATCCGGAGTGCAGAAAATATGGGTATCGTCTTGCTGGAATTTGCGGCATCGAGTGAGGCCTGAGAGTGCTCCAGAAGCTTCGTTACGGTGAAGGACGCCAAAGTCAGCGACGCGCCAGGGGAGTTCACGATAGGACCGGTCTTCGGTTTTGAACCTAGCAAGTGTGAGTAATGGTAAGTAATTGGCTGGGTAAGAGCAACACACATGACGCAGTGGCCGGGGCAGTTCATTGGTTTCAGTGCAAACATGCCTTTGTCCTTATCCTGATCAGCTGGGTGAGTAATAGGCTGGCCATCAGGTTTCTTGTCCGATAGCGGGGCAGGCTGTGCTGAATCATCCTTAACCATTACTCGGAACATGTCGTCCTGGTAGTGCTGCCAGTGGCCAGAGATCTTCCACAACTCGACGTCATACATGTTGGGAGATTGAACTTCCTGGTAGCCGCGCTCCCAATACTGATCTCGAAGCATCTGCTGCAGGGCATTGAATATTCTGGTGCCGTGGGGAAGGAGAAATGGTGAACCCGGCGACAGTGGGCTAAAAGCGAACAGCTTCTGTTCTTTGCCAATGAGCTGGTGGTCTCGCTTCTTGGCCTCCTCGAGGAAGTGCTCCCAGTCCTTGAGTCCTTGTTTAGTGGGGAAGGCAACACCGTGAATGCGCTGCAAAGAGTCATTGGCTTGGTCACCAAGGAAGTAGGCGGAGGAGTTCTTCATAATTTTGAACGCCTCGATTTTACGAGTGTTCTGGATATGGGGACCCTGGCACAGGTCCACAAGGCTGCCATTGCGGTACACAGTAGAGGATTCGCCATCTGGCACAAATTTCTCAATGTAATGCATCTTGTACTTGCTGTAGCCGAACAGCTTGCGGAGATTGTCTTTGGAGACCTCAAGTCGTTCAAATGGCTGCTTGTCCTTGGCAAACTTCTTGGCTCTGTTTTCAAGTGATGGCCATTCTGATTCCCTGACTGCTTCACCAGGCTGCAGAGCCATGTCATAGAAGAATCCCATTGCGGTGGGAGGGCCGTGGGAGAGGCGGCAGCCGTACTCGTGCTCTGCACACTCTCCTAGGACGTGGGCAGAAGAATGCCAGAAAACTTCTCGGCCTTCCTTGTCGTCGAAAGTCAGATAGGAGACTTGGCAATCCTTTTCGAGGGGCCGGTCTAGGTCCCAGACATGGCCGTCGACTTTGGCGACAACAATATGCGAAGCCCGATCCTTGGGAACTTCCTTCAGCAACTGGCCCGGGGTAGTTTGCCATGCATTTCCGTGCACAGTCTTCTGCTGACCAGCCTGGGGGATGAGCGTGATACTGATGGCTGGCTTCTCACGGGCCGCGAGTTCCTGGTCATGCTCCTTTTGCAGTTGATCGAAAAGAGCATTTCTTTCGAGGATGAAGGATGGAAGCTCTTTCAATGGTAAGTGAGTTTCTGCAGCAGCTTGGCTAGACATCTCCTTAGCCCTGTTGGCGAGGTTTTTGGTCTGCTGTGAGCCTAGCGGTGATTTTATTTTTTTGGTCGGGGAGTCAGAAAGGACACCGTTAGGAGCGTGATTAGAAGCCACGTTGGGCGAGTCCAGCGTGCCCCATAAGTTGTGAGGCCTCAAGCCCTCGCTGATATTTCGCTGATGCCCGCCCATGCTAAGTGGTTGGTGCTGGGCCGATGTGGGTATTGAGCGAATCCTCTGTGGGCCTGCATGCCACCGAAGAGAGGGTGAAGTCGGACAGATCACGTGGTCTCGAAAAAGTAGCCCGCACCTGTGTGTGCCGCGAAGCATTTGTCGGAGAATCAGAGCAAGAGCATTACAACAGCCAGCAACTCCGACAATGTCTTTCCGCGATGGTGGCCGAGGGCGTGGTGGATTTCGAGGTGGTGACAGAGGAAGAGGAGGCTTTTCAGGAAGAGGTAATCTCCCGCCTAGGCGCAGAGCTGCAAAAAAAAGTTCCACGGTGCTGACAGCGGCGACCAGGACGAGGAGCCGGTTTCCAGAGCTATGGCCCGCCCGCAGAGGTTCTCGGTGCGTTTGAGATGATCTCTTTGGCCTGTATTCACTAACTGACGGGTGCAGAACTGGGCACCTTCCTGCATGCTACCGAGGGCGAGATGGTGTGCGAGTCCACCAACGTCAAAGTTCCCTTCTTCAACGCGCCAATATACCTCGAAAACAAGGTGGGGGCCCTTATGAGCAGCTAACGCCCGATGCTGACCAACAACAGAGTCAAGTGGGCAAGGTGGACGAGATTCTAGGCCCCATCAACCAGGTCTACTTCACGATCAAGCCCCAGGAAGGCATCCAAGCCACCTCGTTCAAGGCAGGAGACAAGTTCTACGTCGGCGGCGACAAGCTGCTCCCCTTAGAGAGGTAGGCGAGTTGTACGAGGTAGCGGCTTGGATACTGATTGTTGCCACAGGTTCCTACCCAAGCCTAAGCCTCCACCAGGTAACAAGCAAGCTACGCTTCTAGCACTTCGCATTACTAACTAGCACAGGTGCAGCAAAGGCCAAGAAAGTCGGTCTACAAGGACGAGGTGGCGCCCGAGGTGGAAGAGGAGCCCCACGAGGAAGGGGAGTGCTCAGGGGGGCACCTCGAGGCCGTGGCGGGTTCGGTGGCGGGTTTGGTGGTGGGTTTGGTGGCGGATTTGGTGGAGGCAGAGGCGCTCCACGGGGCGGCCCTCGAGGTGGTGGTAGAGGAGCACCCCGAGGCAGCGGCTTTGGCGGACGAGGCCGTGGGAGATGATTTCAGATGAAGCTGCATGGCTTGGGCGTTGTGGCGTACGGCTTTGCGGAGAAGGCAAAAGTCAAGATGAAGCAAACATGGGCCACTGGGCATTGTCGCTAGCAGAAGTAGCAGTAGCAGCAGCCAGTATCAGATACCCAATACAATGCTGTACGTTACGATACGGACATTAATAACGCTGGATTTCCCCCACCACCATGCTGTCCTATTCTGGTTTGGCGGAGGTAGGGCGGTCAGCTGCAGGTGACGACAATGAGGCGCAGGTGTCGGCGGGTCGGCGGGTCGAGCCTGCTGTCCCCGCGCGCCACAAAAGTGTGGTAGAATAAAGCCGGGTTGAGGATTTCCATGTGGTAGAACTTCATCTCTACCCGGGCCTCTCACAGCTCTTTGATCATCATGTCGAAGCGAACAAGCACGGCCAACGATGCCAACCACGATGCCAACCACGATGCCGCCAGCACTAGCTCTAACCAAGACCAACAGCAGCAGGCTAGGTACCTTGCTCAGGACACCGGCCATTTCAGTTTGATCAAGTCAGTGTCACCGCGGCCAGCTCGTTGGCAGCCTGCTGACCCTGCCACAGAGCAATGCACCTTGCCGACGTTATCACGGAGCTGAACGGTGAGTGCCAGCTGCCCTCGCCCACGCCCTAATGCTCGTGTTGGCTGACGTACGTAGGATTTTGTGGCTGTAGGTCGCGTGCCTCACTTGTCTAGTCTTTTCCTCTGTCTAGCCTTCTAACGGCCTACCAGTCATGTCGATCCTCTCGTCGATGCGGTACTGCCTAGGAGACCCCTCAGACCTGACCAATCTATGGTTAGCATTCTTCTTCATGCCTTTTGGCCTCTTCTTCGACTTCTTCGACGGCAAGGTTGCAAGATGGAGGAAGAAGTCGTCGCTGATGGGACAGGAGTTAGACTCTCTGGCAGACCTCGTACGCAGCTCCTGGTGTTTGTGTTGTGAGTGAGTGTGTAAGCAAAGCACAAGCTGACTGCAAGTCTTCAGGTAACCTTCGGAGTCGCTACTGCTGCCGTTGGATTTGCCGTGGGACTACGCACGACCCTCGACCAGCTGATCCTCAGCTTCTACGTGCTATGCAGTCTGACTCGCCTGGCTCGGTTCAACGTCACAGTGTCAATGCTGCCCAAAGACAAGACTGGCAAGTCCAAATACTTCGAGGGCACACCCGTGCCCTTTGCTTGCCTGACAAGCTCTGGCATCATGGCAGTCTGGACCTGGTCCGGCCTGATACACGACAAGATTCCTCTTGGCACTGCCTTCACAGACTCACTACTCGAGTTTCATCCAGCTGCCCTGCTCTTCGTCATCAACGGCTGTTTGATGACCAGCAAGACCCTCAAGGTGCCCAAGCCATAGTCTCTCACGCAAAAAAGCCACGTTCAGCTCTCCCCCCTTGCCCTTCTCTAAACTCCTACACTCTCGCTCGTATTAAATACCATGTTCCATTCTACCGGCCCATTACCCATCCCATATTGCCATTTGCAGTGCACACAATTTAACTCAACATCCGCCCGTAGCCTTTCCTACTAAATGAGTATCCACAGCGCTAGACAGGATCCCACATCATCTTTTGCTACAAGGGCACCAAGAGTATGTGAAACTAGACAGGGGGCAAGGCGTCTTTTCGATTATCTAGTCTACAGTCTGTCAAGGTATACTCTGGAGTACTCACTGGAATTAAATGAGATACCAGTCTGATCCAGTGGTCAGGACTGTTGACTCTATGCTCCCCCCTACTCTTTTTTTTGGTAATTTTTTAGATGAATATTTTGTCAACCTAGCTTCGACAGCGCTGGCGTTCAATTAGCTTGATGGTAAAGAAGGAGCACCTCGCCCCTGCTGCATTGTGAAAAGGCCCGGAATTGCCAAGTGAGACAGTTGGTGCCGACATCGGGTCGCAGTAACGGAGAGGTTATGTCGAATAGTCAAGGATCTGGAGGTCATTGTGGAGAAAGTTGCAAATGGCAGCTATGTCTCTCGAGTCGATAGCGCATTTGGTAGATCAAGGACAATGATGACAATTCAAGTTAACATTATTCCAGAGCTTTGTGTTAGACCAGAGGGGAATGTGACCATATCGGCGTCGTTTGCTCTGCGTGCATGTGCATGTGTGTCGGGTTTGGCATTTGGCAGATGTGAAAGAGGAAATGATTGGTATCTTCGAAAGGGCGAAACATTAACGCCATGCCAGCGTACCAGCTAGCAGCAAAGCAATTCCAACCAAATGTTTGCGCCTTTTGTCTTCGGTAGGCAGTGCAGCCGCGCTGCAACAACACCGGGGCACCGAGAGGTATTGTGATGGCCGTAAGAACACCTGTCGATTTCAACCCAAATGCTGTACGTATCTGTTGTACAGATTGACCGTGGCAAATCGTGGTGGCATTCATGAAACAAACGCCAACCTCGTTGTCGTTTCATATCATGCCGATTCGTCCCAGCCGCCCATCCTTAACGCCGAAAGCAAAAGCGAGAAAAACAAAGCAATCAATCAGTGGCGGCGGGTTGCAACAGCAATTGATCATTGAGCAGGAACCCCATTCTGGAACTGCTGCACAAACTGACCACCGCCTCGGCCGCCTCGGCCGCCTCCGCGGCCACGTCCCCGGGGGCCACCCACTCCCCTGTTGAAATGGCCCCTAACATGTTGCCCATATCCGTTTGGTTTCCGGGCAGGGTCATTCTGGCCTCCAGGAAGAGTTGTTGGCTGAGCCGTTGGCAGCGGGCGCGGGATATTGTCAGGGTTCTCATAGACGTAAAGACTCTTGTCAATGGATTGAGGAATAGGCTGGATCTCTGTGCCAAGCTCTTGCTCGATCCTGTACAAGTTGAGCCTATCTTCCCAGGTGATCAAGTTGATAGCAAGACCCAGGTGCCCAAAGCGTCCGGAACGACCAATGCGGTGGAGATATGTCTCGGCATTTTTTGGGAAGTCAAAGTTGATGACCACGTTCACAGCCTGTATATCAATACCGCGAGTGAGCAGGTCTGAACAAACCAGGTTTCGTGAGACACCAGCACGGAAGTCATGGAAGACCTTGTTTCGATGCTGTTGCATCATACGAGCATGAGAATAGAAGCAGGAATATCCGAGTTCGGTGATTTTCTTGGCCAACAATTCGACCCGGTTGGTCGAGTTGCAGAAGATGATAGACTGGTTGATTTGCAGCTTAGAGAACAGAGTGTTGAGGCAGTGCACCTTCTGCTTCTCTTCCACGAATGCGTAGTATTGGGTAATGCCTCGGAGAGTAAGCTCATCCATCAGGTTGATTTCGTATGGATCGCGCATGTGCTTATCCTTGAAATCTTTAACCACTAGTGGGAATGTGGCGGAGAAGAGCATCACTTGGCGGTCTTTGGGGTGGAAATTGAGCAGTTGTTCGATGACGACGGTGAATTCGGGCGAAAGAAGCTTGTCTGCTTCATCCATTACGAAGATGGAGCACTCGGACAGATCGGCAACGCCTTTGCTGGTGAGGTCGAGGATTCTCCCAGGCGTGCCAACAAGGATATGGACTGTCGATTGTAGTCGAATAATGTCGTCTTTCAGCCCTGTCCCTCCCGTCGTCACCATGACTTCGAGACCGAGATGTTTGCCCAGCGTCTTGCAAACCTGTGATGTCTGCAGTGCCAATTCGCGAGTAGGTACGAGCAAGAGAGCTTGGATTTTGGGGTTTTTGGGGTTAACCTTCTCCAGAGTGGGGATGACAAAGGCTGCGGTCTTGCCAGTGCCATTCTTTGCGCGGGCGAGGATATCTCTGCCAGTGAGAGCAACTGGTATTGTTTCTTCCTGGATTGGGGAGGGCTTCTCAAACCCTGCTTCGAATATTCCCATCATCAACTCCCTCTTGATGTAGAAGTCTTCGAAGTCAAGACCTTTGGTGGCAGTAACATCTTCTGTCTGCTCTCGCTCGTCTTTTGGCCGGGCCTTCAGATTCTTCTTCCAGTCCGGATCGGGTGAAGGGTCTGTCAGTGTGGTTTTGCCCAGCTGATCTGCTAGTTGAGATGCCATCATGTGATGTGCAGTAGAATTGCGGCAATGAACGATGGCTTGCGGGTATCTGTGTTGGGATGCGGCGGACAAAAAGGATAGACTGCCAATCTAGAGAGCTATCGTACAACAGCCTTAGGGTCTGCAGATCTGCGACTCAGGGTTGAGGCTTAGATGTGGGCGTCGCAGGCAAGTTTTGAACGATGGAGTCCAAAATATCAAGTACTTCTGGTTTGTCGAGAGAGCAAGCAAGCTGGATGTCAGGTAAAGGAAGAACCGATAGATGGGCTGAGTATTATTATTATTGCAGGCCTTCCTACCCACCGATCATCGCCAAGGAAACCCCAAAGGGTGACTGTTCCTGCCGGGTGACAAAGGACCAGCCTTGGCGCCAAGCCCGAGAAAAGCAAACTCTTTTATAATAGCGAAGGGGTAATTATTTGACCTAACTTAACTAGTTAGTAATTTACTTCTATTGAGCTTCTCATTCCCATGCGCCTTGCCTTACGTTCAAGAACCATGTTGAGCCATATCCAGAAGCAGTCGTCTTGCTTACCCATCTCTGGCAGTGTATCAATATCAATTACATAGACAAGCGCAACTAGTTGGGCAGCTGTTCAGTCCATCTCTCCTGCAAGGGCAACCATTTTGATTAGTGCATCGCAACACACAAGTACACTTCCTGGTCCTGGAAAAAAGGTGATTAGGGAACACGTAGGCCTTTCGTCTCACGTTGCTGATCTGGATCAACAGCGACGGTGCGTGTTGGTCATTCTCACAGGAGTTAATTCTCAGGCGGGTATCCCACAGCTGACGCCGCCGTGTAGCCATCTAAGCACCTAGTAGTCATCAACAAGGCTTCGGGGAAATTGAGAGGTCGAGAGGAGATCTCACTGGGTAGGGAGACTGGAATCAATATGATGCCGGGGCTATGATTCTCCCGGAGTTATCCCTCTGGAGAGAGTGCCAAACCCTGCAGTTAGGTAGACCTTGATATGTAGCCTCGAGACGTGAAGCCGGGGGCGCTCGAGATGGTTTGCCATCTCATAGTCCTGCGAACACACATCGCATATTAAATGTGTACTGTGCTGTTGACACCGCAGTAAAATGAGAGGCTGGGGGTCATCATGTCGAAATCGGTCTCAACACCCTGCCGTCACGTACCAGCCAGGCGAAGTGCATCTGCACCTGCCACAGAACAAGGCTCGACGAATTGCAAGTTCCAGAGAGCGTGAGGCTGGCAGTTGTAAATGTCATGTACAGCAGATTAAGCAAGCCCCGTCTGGATTGAAAGGTCCAAATGCAAACAGGCAAACCGTCTCAGACGTTCTGTATACTTGAATCTTGAACATGTTGACCCGATTCGATGCGCATACAGTTCGAAGAGGTGTGATATAGGGCTAGTTTAATGTGTACATAAAGTCGCCATCACTCTACGGTAGTACAGCCTCTGTCATTTGCCTCTATGAACTACAGAGGTTGAGAATCCGCCCAGCACCCGTGTAAATGCACCCATGCCTTAACACAACTAGACCCAATGTTTCAGTCATCGACCATGATCATGCCGTCACCACTGCTGTTGCGGTTGCTGCACCAAAGTTAAGCCGCGTTTGCCCTCGCTCAGGAGGCGCAATTCTGCCACATGTCAGTCTAGCCTTGCATATCGTTAAAGGATCGTACTCAATAGTGTGTACATCAGGCGCTTTCCTGATATCGGATTTTGTGCCAGGGCTGATCAAGATGAATTGCCTTCCACGGCTTTGTCTCGCAGCCTCGATGAGCAAACTAACGCTGGTCGAACGGTTGACGGCATCCATGAAGACATCGAACTCGTCCAGGCATCGGATGGGCGAGCCCATGGCCTCCCAAATAGACAGCAACAAACAAATCTGAGAGAACGACTTTTCTCCTCCGGATAGAGTTCTTGCGCTGCGGCCACCTCCATCTCGTTCCGTGGTGTCAGGTTCCACCCTGACATCCAGCATTTTCTGCTCATGGTCCAGTATCACTTCACCACGAAATCCACGTTCACTCAGGAAGAATCTGAACTGGCTACGAGCAGTCACAGAGATGTGGCCTCGGAAGTGTTTCCACCTGCACTGTCGGTAGAAGAGGGATTCCTTTAGAGCTTCTTCAAGCTCTCGCAGGTTCTGTAAATCGCTTTTCGCTTTCAGGAAAGCTGCTTGTGCCTCAGCAGCCACTTTTTCGACTTCGTCTGCATTGCCGGTCTTCTTCTGCGCCTCTCTCATCCGCTTCTCCAAGCTGTCGTATTTTGCCTCTAGGCTTTGTTGTGTCTCACCCGCGGGGATGTTGACACGTGCAGATTCTTCCTGTGCCTTTAGAGTCCACTCATCTATGAGTTGTTTCTTCGTGTCGCGCTTCTCTTCGAGCTCCGTCAACAATCTTTGATCTTCTTTCATCACATTCTCGAGCTCATTCGAAGTTCTGATGTCAGCTATCTTCTTCTGGTCAGCACTTTGGGCTGCAGTTTTGGCTGTCGTCTCCCTTTCTTGTAGCTCTTTAACCCGTTTCTCAATCTTCTCAACGGCCGCTCGAGCTTCCGTCAGTTCGGCCTTTTTATTGTCGACATCTTTCAGTGCATCCATGTAAAAATGTGCCAGCGTCTCCTTGTCAAGCTCAGCAGTGCTCAGAGCATCTCTCAAAACCTCGAGAGTACTCATTCTTGCACCGTCATCTTTGATTGCATCCTTTATCTCTTCAACTCGAACTTCTGCTTGCTGCACTGCAACATTCATGTCAGTTGCTTCCTTTTTGTGTCTTTCGAGAGCTTTATTTGCTTGGAGCACAGCACTCTGAGCGGCGCGAAGAGTGCTCTCTGCTTCGTGCGTAGCCGAGCGTGCATCACGCACTAAATCTTCTTGAATGCGGACTTGTGCTTCATTGTTAGTCTTCATACGTGAAGCGCCAAGCCATTGAGCAACTGGATCTTGGGCCGGTTGTCCTCCACGAAGCGATAGGAACAGCCCCTTCGACTTATCTCGTGGGTGTACACAGTAGCATCGAGCCAAGTTCCGTGGGCGATCGTTAAACAAGACTCTAGATGCTTCGGCCTGATCCTGTATTAGACCAGTATTGTCGATGTTGTGCATAATGATCAAAATTTTTCGAACATGTTCGTTGTCTATGTCGAGAACTCGCAGGATGGTATTGAACCTCTCATCAGGCTCTTTGCCACTCGTATCCAAGGGCATATTGTTGCCCAAAAAGATTGGTACCTGAGGCCCACCTCGAGCATATCTCCGTGTGATCGAGCTAAGAAGATGTTCGTCCGCTTTGCTAAAGACGATAAAGCCATTCAATGTGTTTCCAAATGATCGTTCAAGGATGGAGGACCATTCAGGGTTGAGGAGCTTGACATGCTTTCCTACAGGTCCGATCGGTCGTGAGTGGAATCGGGTTTCTCGATGGATATCTCTCAGGATTTGAGGCATGCTGGGATGAAAGGCATTGTCTTGGACTTGCTGGCGCTTCTGTACCTCTTGAAGATGCTTACTCTGTAACTCCACATCCTGCTGTTTCTGCTGGTGGAGACTGCTTGCCGTCTTCTCGTCTTGTTTCGCCTTCAGCAGAGTGCTCTCCAACTCACCCTTACGATCCGCATGTGCAAGGCGAGCCTCCTTCGCCTGCTGAGCAGCTGCTTCTGCTTCTGCAAGCTCTTGTTGGCGACGGGCGGTACCCCCTCCATCTTGCTCCGTCAAACGACGCTCCTCATCGCTGATTTCCTGTGTCTTCTTCGCGATCATTTTCTTATTGGTTTGGACATTACCCCTAGCATTTCGGAGCTCCGTAGCGGCGTGTTGCAACTCCTCCTTTACTCGTTGTACAGGTTCTCCGGCTTGGCCAAGTTCGTCTTGGGCATGTTTGAGTTCTTCGACAGCTTTCAACCACGATTCCTGAGCTACTTCGCAAGCCTCTTTCGAAGGATCTACTACATTATGTTGAAATTGTTCAAGCTTTCTTTCGGATTCTGCGATGGTAACGAGTTGATCGGAAACGGCCGTTTCATGTTGAGCCAGGAACTGTTCCTGTTCTTCAATCTGGACCCAGGTACACAGTCTGGCGAGCTTGGTCAATTCAGCTCGCCATGCAACCTGCTTTCGTGTGGCTTCGCGCCGAGCTTCAGCCGCGTTGTACTTATGTTCAAGCACTTCAGTGTCTGCTGCCGCAGCTTCGATTTTAGGACGCATATTGTCGAGCTGTTCCTCGATGAGACGATAGTCCTGGTCCAGTTGCTCGAGTAAGACACCCTTTAGGAACAACTTATACTTCTCTGATGGGCTCGAGCTGCTGATAAACTGACGAGCCTGGTCCTGGGAGAGAACATTAAGTGGATTTTCGATCTGCAGATTGAAATGGTCGCAAATTTCTTCGAGATCGCTGCGTTTGGTGGAAATTATCTTTCCATTAATGTTCTTGATCTTGAAGCCACTGGGGCCAGTGAGTGAAAAGTGCCGCTCAACCAGGATCGTATCTCCGTACATATCATGTTGGTATGCAGATTCGCCTTGGTTTTTGATATGGCATATGATTCTGGCCTGGTTGGTACCCTGTCGAATAAAGTCTTTCAGACTGGAGCCTCTATTGGTCGCTGCTGCTTTTCCACCCAGACAGAGGACGATTGCCGTCAGGATGGCACTCTTCCCACTACCATTCTTTCCACAGATAAAGTTGATCAACGGACCCAGCTCGTACTCATAGTGAGCATGACACATGAAATCAAATAGTTCCACCTTTTCAAGAATACCATGCTCAGCTGGCACATTGTCGACCTCGCCTCGTCGCGCAAAGCGTCTTTGGACTGCTTGACTAGTAGCTGTCATCAACGCCTCTTCATATTCCGAATCGAATTCTGACGGGGGAGTACTGGCTGCAGTGTCATCTTCTCGCTGAGACACTTGTGATACCTCTGCACTATCGTCGCTGACTCGTCTCCGTTTATGTCCAGAAGATGGGGCGCTCGAGAGCCTAAGGTAGCCATCGTCTGCCTCGGTCTCATCGTCGCTTTCGAAGGCTCCTCGGCGTTTTTGGGCCTCCATGACAAGGAGATGTGCTTCTTGATCACAGCAAGGGATATCAGATTTTGAATGGATTCTTGCAAGAAGAGGCACTTGAACTGGGTGTAATTATGAGCAGCCTCGTCGCGTCAGGCAGAAGGCAGCGCGTTGATTGACTAGCATGGGGGCTAAGCTAGAAATGGTTTTTGCGACGAACTAAAAAATCATGATTACGTCGCGATTGGCGGCATGGTTCCCCATCCTACAATCGCCTTTCTCCAATTCTTCACCGACCTTGAGGTTAAAGACCACAAAAGGCCGATAAGAACAAAGATGGTGATTACGGTAGATTAACTAGCACCGTGAATAACGCTCCACGAAACCTAGTCAAGATGGGCGACGCCGTCGGTCGACCTAAAGAAATCACCTCACAGTTAAGACTGACCTTGCCCTGCTGGCGAGGCGGGGACATGGCCCTGAATTGATAATACTTGTGTCAGATATGTAAGGATCTGAAATTCGGGACAGAGTACCATCGTCATTGTCCAAATGGGTAGAGGAGGTTGCACGACCGTTAAGATTCAATAGATACATCGAAGTAGGACAAGAGTGTGCTTGCAGCCGCCTGGTAAGTCTTGTCGAGGCGAATCCCGCACCACCACTCCCTCGAACACCTTTCCACACTAGCCACGAAATTCCTTTCATCTCCCTTTCACCCTCTCTTCTACTACACCACTGAAGCTGTTTCACACGCCCGCAACTTCACTTCCTCAAGAAACTCATGGACCGCCCTTATTTCGATCTCGAAGTTATCTAGCACGAACATACTTATTACCAGTTTCGAGATAGCAATGTAGAGAAGACTGGCAATGATGGTTGTGGAGCTTTATGTTAATCATATTCCCATTATAAGCCAACCCATCAATTACCCCTCTGTCTCCCAATCAAATAGCGCACCATCTTGACTGAAGGTTTCTGGTACGGCATAGGTCGCAAACTATTAAGCCACTTGTTCTCGATCAACTTCCTCTACAGCAAAACCCCGGACACGAAGTTAGAGTTGATCAGTCGTACTGTTGGCGTTGACAGGGTGTTCGAAGAGTTTATCTTGGGTGCACGCATACCCAGGAGGTTCCTTGGCTGTATGCTTCTTCTGTCTCCTCCCGCCTTCCCTCACTCTCCCGATGTTCCATCTAGTTCCCCTCATATCCCTTCTTCTTGCGACCGATGCAAGCTAAAACTCTTAGAATCTCCAGCATTCCCGTCATATCCGCCCTCGCAGTCCACTTCACCGCGATCGTAAATATCCGTGGAGACCGACTCTACCACGAACAGATAGTGTGGGGCCAAGCTATTGTTCTCATTTAACTTGGTTTGATGCCAAAGTATCTCCCTTGGCCTTGTGCACCACCTGACCAGGTACATAGAGAGAACTAGGTAGATGGTCGGTGAACAGAAAGGATGAAAGAACGAAGTGGGAGTTCCGTGTACCGGCAGTGGGGGTGGAGGCAGCAGAGAAATCTAGGGACAAAAATTGTGTAGTGAGTAATGAGATGTTTGAGTGTAAGTTGAGGGCAATGTAGGGAGGATTGATGTGAATTTGTGTGTTCTGTCAATCAATATGGGTAAAGATGGAGTTGAAGCTGCGCCAATTATGGGTTTTCTACATTACTGTCTATTAGTAGGCAGAAGAGGTGCTTCCATATAGCAGACTAGCCGTTGTTTTTCTAAGCTGAAACTTGTATATTGGGGACACAACAATGGTTCTAACTCCAAACTATCATAGGCCAGTCTTCTGGGTGGAAAGAATATCTTAATGGAGAAGATAATTTTTAGTATGCCTCCGCGATAATTACCGGTCATGACATGAACTGGTGATCACGTGAGGGATCTAACTTTCGTTAACCTTAATTAGCATGTAAGCAAACCAATCTGTGGATCGATATTTCAGAAATTTTCTACCGTGGGATATGTTAACTTGACAAGCAGGTGTACTTCTGTAGCAATTTAGATGTACACAGCTCCTCGACACTCTGCGTGATTTGGGGCCACAAGAGCTAGGAAAGGCGGGATGGCGGTCAAGGGGGACGGTGAGAAGCCGCCTCCCAAGGCAAGCGCACTTCGGTCAGTGCTGGCAGGCGCATCTGCTGGTGGAGTCGAAATTGCCATCACATATCCATTCGAATTTGCAAAGACCCGTTCACAGCTGAACAGGCATTTACCAGACTCCAAGAAGCTCCCTTGGCCGCCCTTCCCGTCGAAAGAATGGTACGCTGGGTGTACGACGCTCATTATTGGCAATTCTATCAAGGCAGCAGTGCGGTTTGTGTCTTTTGATGCCTACAAGAGCTTCCTTGCAGATGCAAACGGAAAGGTATCAGGGCCCCGGACCGTCGCAGCTGGCTTTGGGGCAGGCATCACCGAGTCCTTGCTCGCAGTCACCCCTTTCGAAAGCATAAAGACGCAACTCATTGACGATCGCAAGAGATCTCACCCGCGAATGAATGGCTTCTTGAATGGCTCATGGGTCATTGCCAAAGAGAAGGGCATACGTGGATTTTTCCAGGGATTCATCCCTACAACCGCACGACAAGCGGCCAACTCTGCCGTCAGATTCAGCTCATACACCTGGATGAAGCAGATGGCCGAGAGTTATGTTGATGCAGGGGAAAAGCTGGGCACAATCAGCACATTTGCCATCGGGAGCATGGCAGGTATCATCACCGTCTATACGACAATGCCCCTTGATACTATTAAGACTAGGATGCAAAGCCTGGATGCCAAGAAGAATTACAAGAACAGCTTTGATTGTGCTGTGTCCATATTCAAGAACGAAGGCATTCTGACATTCTGGTCTGGTGCCCTGCCGCGTTTAGGCCGGCTATCTCTTAGTGGCGGAATCACCTTCGCCGTGTACGAAAAGATGATGCAAATGTTCGATTCCTTGGATCCACATAGAACAATTATATGAAGCTATCAATTGGCACAGAAGATCAAAACGTGAATCAAAGCACGAACGAGATGAAGGGCAACTCTCACTGTCAACCCAGCTGCGTTCATCTCAGGGGAGCAGAGCATGCCAGGGAGCACCGGGCAATCCGTTGGCAGAGGACAGGTTGTGTTGATTTGTCTCCAGTGGGGCAGGTTGAAGCACGACTAATCAGCAAAGGATATTCAATGTTAGAACTAGCAAGGCGTCAGATGATCGCAGGTAAGGTTCTTTAGACCAAAGGTAGCCAGGTTGATTCTGGCAAATACCCTGACTCCTGATCAAATTCGGTTCTTGTCCACTTTCTTCACAATCCCTTCACCTATCATCGCCATCTCAGAGAGAACTGCCTCCCCATTGAACGCCCCGATGGTCTTTTCTTCTTCGCCTTGCTGTTCCTTTTCCCTTAGCGGAAGTGTAGAAAACCCAATCCTGACTCTCCACTCCTTCTTGCCCAGCGCATTCGGACGCCAGAGGCCAGCGATCACTTTTCCTTCCCCTTGAGTTCCATAGAAGAATAGTGCTACATTGCCGAACGCTTTTTCCAGATCCCGCAGATATAGTTCTACGGGATCAAATCCAATTTTATCAAGCTCCAGGTCATTCGTGATCTGCAGGTTCTTGTATGTCGTATTCACAGCCTTGCCTTTGTTGGTCCCGTTGCCTTTGGTCACAGCCCTAGTCAAATGTAACAGAAAGTCGAAATGCTCAATCGGCGTCCTAAACAGCGATTCAATGTCCACTTCTCTCATATCAGTCCCCATCCTTGTGACAATCTCCATGCAAGCGCCGGCTAACGAGCTTACTCTCGCCGCAGTCACTTTCTCAGGCCGAGCATTTGTCGTCCACACAACACCCGTCTCATCGATGTTTGTGCCAATGAACCATGCCACCTTATTCATATTTGGATCCAGCTTGCGCCACGCTTGAAACCTTGTTCTCAGATCATCTCGCTGTTTGGCGCTCATATCCTGACTAAAACTCAGGTCCACAATCAGAGGCTCGGCGGCCCAGTCCCACCGAGCCAGAAGCCAGATACAGCGGTAAAATGCTGTGCTGGCTGAGCTGGGTGTACTCCATGGACGGGGGTGGAGGAAAATGTGTGCGGCTATGGTCTCCAGTATTTCTTCGGGCAGAAGTCGGGAGAGCAAGTGTGAAGATGCCCATTTCTTGAGAAGACGGATGGTAGTGGAGAGCGCACGGAATTTGGTAGTGAGATTTTGAATGGTGGTAGAGTGAAGGGGTGCTGCAAGATAGTGCTGTTTCTGAATGGCGAGGGCAGATGTGAACTGGTCTCGGATTGAGCCGTGGAGGGATTTGTCGGCGAGGGCGGTTTGTAGAAGATGGAGTTCGCGGTCGTGATAGATCCGCAAGCGAAAACAGATAGGAGCAAGTGTGTGTGAGAGTGGCGGATAGTTGATGTCAAGAAAAGAAGTGTTAAGGTAGCCGGATGATGAAGTAGACGTATTTTCTAGGCCAACGCGCATCTCTAGTGAGGAATCGGAACTGGACATGAGCTCTGCGAGCTTCGACAGGAAGGCAATCTTCGTGTATTGGATGGCGGGAAGCGAGTCGGGCCAACGTGTCGAGGAGTCAAACTGTATGAGAACATTGATCGGAGCAGCAGCCAAGGGGTCAAGAGGATTGCGAATAACAGAGGAGCGCAGTGCTGGATCGACGGGAGAAATAGATCGAACAGGTAGTGGCAGACCTTCAAGTTGGTGAAGCAATGAAGACAGCTTCTGAAATTGGTTGTTCAAATGCTTGAAGGCTTCAACAGATGACAGATCTGTCCTTTGTGGAAGCAAGTTGTCTTCCAGTCTCTGAGTCTTCAATATCACCAGGGATGGTGATTGCTTGAAGTGCCGAGAAACCAGATGTGAAAATATTTGGAGTGTCACCGGTTCACCTGCCGACCACACCAGACTCTCGGAAATGCTACCGTCTCTGAATCGTCGAAGTTCAGCTTTCTCACCCCAAAACGCTCTAAACTCCTTTGAAGCCTCTTGGTCGTCTGCGGATGGACCATGGTCAACCAGTCTCGAAGCTGTTTCAGGGTTGAGAAGTAGTGAAACTTCTACTTCCCAGTCATCCTTTTTGACAGCTTGAAGATCAGCTGAGGCCGGTCTTTCAGCTGGTGGCGAGTACCTGAGGTCTAGCAAAGTTATCCTATTGCCAAGGCCCTGTTTCAGCAAAGTGTACAGCTTCTGCACATTCTTCTGGGGATGCCCTGTTTTGGTGTTTAGATCTTGCAGTGTTACGGAAAATACTTCATCATATTGCAGAAGAGGATCTGCTTGATCTACCGAGCAGACAGGGTCTGAGACGTGCTCATCCTTAGAACATATTAGTGTCAGGCTTAGTTGGAGGTCCTGAGACTTACCTTCTTCATCCCGATCTTGTCTCTGTCTTTCCACCTTTAAGGCAGTGCACTTTGACCGGGTGCAAGGACTTTTGAGAACAGAATGGGGAAGACGTCGCACTACACTTATTAAAACGGTCTCATAGACTTCGCAGATTTCTCAAGTCTTGGCGCGCGCTCTTTACAAGTAGGCTCAAAAAATGTCCGGTAAGTTTATCTAATTATAAGTGATTCGGTAAGATTTAAGTCAGTTTGAACACTTTTCAACTCACCTAGAAACTACCATTACAATGCTCGCTGCTATCGGGCAACCCGTACCAGACGCCCCTCACGCTGTCAGCGTGTCGCTTCCGTCATGGAAAGCGAATGTGGGGTATGAAGAGGGCGAAGAATGGGTTGTGTCAAAAATGCAGACGGGATACCCTAGATTCTTTATCCACTTGACCATTCGTGAGCTCGAGAACGAGATATTGAAGCAGTATGGGAAGCCACAGGAACATGTCATGCTCTTCCCCTCCCCGGCTACGGCGAAACTGTGTCAGAGATTCTTCTATGATAAACTGGAATCATTGCCAGTCACTGCAGTCAGATTACTCAACCTTGAACCAAACATTGGCGCTCGCAAGCACGGCACAACACTGTCGGGCGTGTACTGCGTCTTCTTCCCCAAAGAGCTTGCCTCCATCGCCAAGCAAGTCTGGCAGCATTCTGGTGACGGGATATCCTCTAGGCGAGGCGAGTTCTGCTTGAAGGCCCTTAGGGACGGCCTCCTTCGACCTGTGGCCGCACCAGCTCGCATTCGGGCCGAGTCTCTTTATTCTAAGGGCCCACGGCGCTATCAGCGTGGAGGGTCCCAGAACGGCATTAATTTCCTTGTGCAACCACCGCCAGAGCCAGCGGTCAATGGCGAGGAATCTGTCGCCGAAGAGGACAGATCATACGCGCAATTTGTGGAAGAACGCTTTGGCCGTAACCTCAATGTCCTGCTCGCTTCTAAAGCCAAACTCGCAATCCGGCGACGCATCGCAGGATGTCTGACTGATCCGTCTGACCTCGACGAAGCCCTTGCTAGACCATTAGAAGGGTGCGACCGCCGTATCAAAGGTCTTAGTGAAGAAGATGTTTATCTTTATCCAACTGGAATGTCCTCGATATTCAACGCACACCGTATCCTCATGGCTAATGAGCGCTTCCACGAACGTACCGTCCACAAATCCATCTGCTTCGGGTTTCCTTACGTCGACACACTGAAGATTCTTCAAAAATGGGGACCAGGCTGCCTATTCTATGGCCACGGCAACTCCGCCGATCTCGACGATCTGGAAAGGCGTCTGGCATCTGGAGAGCGATACTTGGCTCTCTTCTCTGAATTCCCATCCAACCCGCTGCTCAACTCCCCGGACCTGGCACGCATCCGAGGCCTGGCAGACAAGTACTCGTTTGCGGTCGTCATCGACGAAACGATCAGCAACTTTATCAATTGCAACGTGGTTCCCTATACCGACATTGTAGTATCGTCGCTAACCAAAGTATTCTCGGGCGACAGCAACGTTATGGGTGGCTCACTTGTGCTGAACCCGTATTCGTCTCGCTATGCCGAACTTTCGGAGGTCATGACACGCGAGTACGAGGATAACTACTGGGCAGAAGATGCAGTGTTTATGGAGCGCAACAGCCGTGACTTCATCCCCCGAATCCACCGGATCAATGCTAACACCGAGGCCATTGCAAAGGTATTGCTCTCATGTCCGTTTACGAAACAAGTCTATTATCCGCTGTACTCGCCGACCAGGGCCAACTACGAAGTATGCAAGACTCCATCGGGTGGGTATGGAGGGTTGCTGTCAGTGACATTCAAACGTGGAGAGCAGGCAGTGGCCTTCTTCGACGCCCTGGCGGTACAGAAAGGGCCCAGCCTGGGCACTAATTTCACACTGAGTTGTCCATTTGTCATCCTCGCGCATTATGCGGAGCTGGAGTGGGCAAAGAGTGTGGGTGTGGAGCAGGATTTGGTGAGGATCAGCGTGGGCTTGGAAGGGGAGGAGGCCTTGAAGGATGTATGCCTGAAGGCTTTGGAGGCTGCATCTAAAGTTTGAATTGGAGACAACAGGAATCCGATGACTGTTTTACTGTGTTGTTAGACGTGAGTTTGTGAAAAAGTATGGATAAGGCTAACCAAACATTATTATGACCGTTTTGTCCTTGTTGGTTCCACTCAGAACTCATGTCAGGGATCAAGCTTGGAACATGCACGGATGATCTAGTATCCATCTACGACGATACCCGTAGTTTATCTATAATGTGGATACGATTCTAGATGAGAAAAAAGGTTTTCTTCATTACAACTCCGTTGGTTATAAAAAGATATTTGCAACATTTAGTTCTGGGCACAAGATATGATGCCCAGACTCGAACATTCGCAGCTTTGAATCGACGATGCACCCGCTGTCTAGTTACAAAATTCGGCCAAGTCAAAGCCATCCTTCCCATATTCTAGCAACATTTCCAAATGTAAAAAGTATGGCTGCTGATTGGGGCTGTGTACATCAGGTAGAAATCTTTTTCATACATCTGACTCATTCTTCCACGTGTCGGTAGCTGGATGCCTATCGAACAAGCATCCCCTGCCATGAGCCTGACTCCGTCTGTCGCCGGTAGTCGGAATAGGTTTATCCACACGGATACACCAGGCAAACCAATCCTCCAGGGGCAACAGGACGAACCAGACTGTATTAATGCAGAAGGAAATGGAGACGGTAAACATGGCGACGATGGCATCGAGGAAATAGTGATTTGCTGTGGCCACGATCACGGTCAAGACCAGCAAGGGGTAGAAAATTCCGACGACAAACCAGGCAATCTTGGTGATAGCCCATCGTTTCGGCGCGACAGATTTCGCGTATGAAAAGGGATACGGGAGGACGGTGGAGTGGTAGATGAAGGTGCATCCAATGACAAATGCATAGGTAAAATGCAGACTAGGCATTGCAGCTAGCTGATTGACGTACGCGCCCCCAACGAAGACCGATTCTGCGTTGCTTTGTCGCACGGTGTCGTGAAAACCGTAGCTCTCGGGAAGTAACCTGGGTGGCATGCAAGGCCAGAGGCTGAAGACGAAGAAGGCGGCGAAATTGCCGAGGGTCATGGTTCTGCGGACCGTAGAGAAGTGGGCAAAGGTAGGGGCTGCGAAGTAGTACCATGACAGGAAAGCCACAGTTCCGGGTATGTGGACGAGTGAATAGATGCGATTGAGAAAGGTTATGAGGTCGAGATGCCCATTGAGGAACCAAGCTTGGAATTCGTTTTCGCTGATGGGGAAGAAGGCGCGGAGGGGGGAATTGTGTTCAACTCGGAGGACTTGGAGAGCATGTTCCTGCGCTAGATCCCAGACGTTGCCTCCGCGACTGAGAAGATCAGCGGCCACTATTTTGGTGACGGTGTAGCTGAGGAAGTTGAGAGCCCAGTAGAACATTTCAATGAGGAAGGGGAATTTTGCGAGAACTCGGGAGTGGATGTTACCAGCAAAGCGAGTGGTGTTAGGGGTTTGCACGGTAGTGATGCCACAGCATGACCGCTCTTTTGGTGGGTACCGGTAGGCAGAAGCTGGGTTCGCATCGTTGTCGAGAAGCGATAGCTCCGAGTCTTGGGAAGATGAGTCAGGGGAATGCGTGTGGTGGAGCGCATGTGTAATCAGTGATCGTGTTGATGATCGTCCGCACCGGGTTTCTATTATTTGATATCCTCGTCGTCTGTTTACTATTAATGAACCAAGCATTATGGTTAGAACAATCTGAAAGCTTAGTCAGCCTAGGATCAATCGGATTTGATTGACTGTTAGACTGACAATTGGCTCAAGCCAAGAGTGATTTGCAAACTGTGGCTTGCCCATGTCTGGAGCAGCTGTGTCAAGGTGGCCTGAGTTGGCCAGGACAGTTACGTTTCCAAGAGACATTTTGGAATAAATGCCCTCAGCCACGGCGGCTTCTGAATTGCTCCTGCTCTGTGTAACTCATATAATTGATGAAAGAACAAGTTTGGCCTGAGTAAAATCGGCTGAAGATCCCGCCGGGTGCCGGATTAAATTGTGTCGTGTGCTCCCAAAGCGGCCTTCAAAATAGAGGCAAAAAGTGCCAGAAGTGAGGAGCGGGGTAAGTCGAACAAAGTCTCAAGATCAATATGTATGACAAAATGCTGAATCTGTCGCGACGGATGAGAACGAATCGTATCCGTGTTGCAAAATGAAGGGTATCATTGAAGAAATATTTTGCAAGAGAAGTGAAGATGGATGAGGCAAAACGAAGGCTGACAAGATAGTGTTGCAAAGCGAAGCGATTGGCTTGTGAGATTGTCCCGTAAACGGGGGCGAAGGCCCCCCAAGTCAGCCTGGGATAAATTATTAGTTGTCCGACGACCCGATCAGATCACTTTAGGACGCGAATCCACTACTGCATGTACGAGGCCACAAACTCGTGGCAGCTTGGGCGCGTCCCTGTTTCAGTTCCTGCAACTGATGTAAGATGACCAGCCTTTTCCTGAACCAGTTCGATTGGTGGGCTTCGACAATAGTGGTGTGAAAAAGGCTCTGTTCGTCCACGAGTGTTGTCCACGTGAGCTAGAATCGATGCTGCTCGGTGGCAAACTTGAGAGTTACGGTATTATGCAATGCCAAGCCGAGACAAATGCAGGGATGTTCTGGATAGGCGCTCAGCCCAATGAAATTACTTTTACACTAGGAGGACTAATTAATTAAAGAGCTGCCACATTCAGGAGAAAGATCTGACTGATAATAAAATACGGTATAACGCTCATCGCATCGCACGATAACCGCGTTAAGAATTGCCTAGGGCAGAAGAAGGGTGAAAACTCCAAGGGCTCATCCATAACTACTGCAAATTCAACAAGGTATGCGAGTGCCGAGATGCCAATGGCAAGTGCTGGGTCGCTCCAATGGGTAGATCGACTTCGTGAAGCAAAGGCTGAAGTGGTGGTGAGACAAGGGAAGAAGGCTCTGGTCATGACAGTGTCGGACCCAGATCTCCTGTCAACTATTGCAGGCCATCATACGTAGATTGAAGCTGCTAACTGGGCGCATCTGTCAAGGCAACATACCTCACACCGATGTCCTTTCTCTTGGTAACTTTACCATCTTTGTCTTTGTCAATGACCCAGATCCATTGGCTGCCGTAGGCATCATTATCCTCAACTGGGATGAACATACGGCCAGGGCTTTTGAGCTGATCGACGAGGTCCTGATGTAGGGACGCGGCGGCGGCGCCGACATGGATAGCATCGTAGGGGGCAGAGACAGTAAAGCCCTTACGGCCATCACCTTTGATGAATTGGACCTTGTTGGAGTTCAGTAGTCTGCGGCCCTCTTCGCTCTTGTTCATGTTCTTGGTGGCAAGGTCGACAAGACCCTGGATGTGATCTATGCCAATGATTTTGCCATCACCTGTGCCGTCTAGGCCACATACAAGGTTTGCCATGACATGAGTGAGGTAGCCACTTCCACTACCCACGTCCAGGATGACTGCACCTTTATTCTCTCGCATGAAAGGAAGGAGGCTCTCGCAGGCCGAGGCGTGCATATGGGGAGCAGATATTGTGGCGGAATAGCCAATGATTTGAGGAGAGTCCTCGTAGGCTGCGTAGGGCGCATAGTGAGCTCGATCGACGGAAGCCATCGAGTCTCGAACTCGAGGCGTCTTGATGAGACCTGACTTGAACAAGTTGTTAACGAGCTCAGCGTTAGTGCGGCCGGAAGATCGCCAGGCCATGTTTACTGAGGCTGGTGCCGCCGGGTAGAACAGACACGAGGGGTGATGGCGGAGAAAAATGAGGATTCTTCACCAAAGGCTTAATCATGGCCTCTAGGGTGTGCTGAACGACAATGCTACATTTGGGGCAGCCTGAGGAGGGTTGGGAGCAGCTTCATGTGGTTCAAGGCGGGGTCGGTGCTGTGGGGAACGGGCGAGCGCCTCCACCACGGACTGTGGGATTACTATACTTTGAGTACCAAAGTTACCATAGTAGTCCAAGTTGCAGGGCTGGCTAGGATGCTGGAAAATGCATGCAACTGCTCATCATGGTATCTCAAGCTAAACCAAAGTCGCACACATATGGCCAGTGGCCAGTGGCCACTATCGGTTGTCCTGTACTATGGTATGTTTCATTCCATGGGCCCTTACGCATCCCGTGTGGTTGGAATGCTGCATTGGCCCTTTCTGGACCTGGGTAAGCTTCCAACTCCATCGTTGTCTCTCATTCGCTCATCTCAAAGTCGTGGTGTCAAGTTTTCTCGTGCGCACCATCACCAACGGCGCTCATGGGAGCGCTCCTGACGCTCCCCATGTCCCAACTGCCGGTTCGCCTCAGTGCCTGGCGCATGGTCTCAATATTGTACTCTGATGCCATGGGCGAGTTGGCACTTGGAATCGGACTCGCTGCTCCCTTGTGGCCACGGTGTGGGCTTGTCTCGGTGCCTTTAGTCGCCAATACTGATCCACTGGTTGGCGGTGATGTACCGAAGGCCGAACTCGAAACAGGAGATCGCGTTGGAGACGGCGGCGATCGCGGAGCGGCAAGAGGGTGACTGCCAGAAAGATGGGTCGAGTCTCGTCTTTGGTCACCGACGAGTTCGTGCTCAGCATGGACGACATCTGCGAACGAGACAAAAGACAGTCGACGGATATCAGCCATGTCAAGCGAACCGTAGTTCGAGGCGGTGTCCGTGTCTTGCTTGCGTAACGCCGGCGCGACTACAGGAAGGCTTCCATCGTCAGCATACAGTGAAGAATGCATCGATTGCTCAGCACCAGTGATGGTTACTGCGGCAGACTGGTGGGTTGCATGGGTCACGATCTCAACGGTATCGGGGTCAAGTTTATCATCGGTGATGGCTTCTGCGCTTGCATCGAGAGCCGGCGGGATGTGGTTCTCGGTGAGGACATGGGACGGGATTTGCGGAGAGACTTGGGGAGCCAACCCTTCCTCTTGGACACTCCGCTCGAAGATCATGGATGACGCAGGCGAATGCGGCCGAGGTGAGGCAGAAGCAAATGCCCCTGGAGACGCAGGCGAGCTGTAGGGAAAACCACGAGGCGGCGAGACTGGACCACTGGGAAGATCGGGTTGACGTAGGGGCGAGGCCGGGCGTAAGCTGCCGAGGGGAGGAATCTGAGGCGTGGCCGAAGTGTGAGTCGCTGCCGCCAACGTGCTGGCTCTTCCTTTTGCCTTGTCATCGTCCTTGCTCTTGCCCATTCTCCAAAAATCCCGCTTGCGTGGCTTGGATTCTGCTGTCTCGATCGATTTGGTGGGAGCACTCTCAGCCTGGCTCAAGAGCGGTGCGCTGGAACTCTTTGACTCGGCGCTCGCGCCTCCATCATCCTGTCTTGAACGGGAAGGAATAGTCGACATGCCGGCTGGATGATTGCGAAAGGCAGGCGGGCTGGTAAGGAAACGAGGGCGCTGTGGAGACAGGGGGTCCGGGTATGGCGAGGATTGGCTCTTGCCAGATTCTTTGCGGTAGTGCCTGTTTGTAGAGCCGTCAATGCATGACGGCAATGATGCAAAGCTGACACAACAGTCACCGATACTTGCCCCTCTACTTGTGCTCTGTTGGGACGGGTGTTGAGGCACCAGGTGAAGTTCGGGAAAGAGCAAACGGGCGGGGCGGTCGTGCAGGAGGTAACCCAGCGCAAACCAGTGTCAGAGAGTGTACATATGACAGAGGACGCAGGTCAGAGAGTAATGCTGTGGGAGCAGGAGTAGGGCTAGGGATAGGATCAAACCAAGCTGGCTGTGTTGTTCCTGATGGTCCTGTGACAGGCGAAACGGGCGCTCTGGTGGCTGCGGGACCGCCGAAAGTTAAGGTTTAAGCTTCCGTAACCTTCTGTAACGTTACAGCAAGCCCACTTGAGTACCGTACGGTATCAGATCGGCGCTCCTCCCGAAACGGGCAGCTGCAGTCTCTGTTTCGCACGCAGCCGCGTCCCAGCGTCCCAGTGTCCCAACGACGCGTTGCTGCCAGCGCAAGAGGACGACGCCGCAGGAAGACAGACGGCAATCTAGGCCAGACATGCATTTGCTCTCTGTCTCCTCCCCTCTCAGGCCGGCCTCGGCCAGCTTCTTTAAGCTGTGCGCCCGGTACTTCTCCTCCACCCCTGGCCACCACGAAGCCACCTACCGCCGCTCGAGGGTCAAGCTCAAGATCAAGCCAGACCCGGCATTCCTCCCTACCAAGGCCGAGCAACACGACCACATCATCTACAACCCCCCGCCGTCCATGCCCAATGTCTACCACACTCCGACCATCTTTCTGCCCAAAGACGACAAACGCCGTGGGCTGCGAGCCACTGCCCTGCCCACTTGGGCGCCACAGACATCTGCCGTCCTGCCACCATTGCCTCCAGGCGTTCTCCCTCCGCCAGTGCGGAAGCCATACGAAAAGAAGTACCACCTGACGAAAGCCCAAATCGAGGAAATCCGCAGACTCGCGGAGGAAGACCCAGCAAAATGGACTCGCACCACGCTATCCAAGAAATTTGAATGCTCGCCCTTCTTTATCACCATGATCTTTGACGGCATGGACAAGAAAAAAAATCGGCTTCAGAAGGAGGTCACTGCCGCTGTCAAGAGCCATTGGGGCGTCAAGAGGCGCACGGCGAGAGAAGACAGGCAAATCAGGAAAGAGAGATGGTTCCGTGACGCTTGAGGTCGTGCGGCAAAGTCCTGTCTGTAGGCTCAGACTGGTGCATGGGCTGGAGTGGTCGCTGAATTGCTGAATTCTTCCTCGATCATTAGGTCCCGTCACTGAACCGCTTTCCCATCCGGTGTCACAGTACTAGGCCTCCCGTGACGAGATCAGCTTTATATCAAGGGCTCCATCAATACCGCCTGAGATCCATGCCCACTTCAAGCACGACCCTACTATTGTTCACGCGTTTGTTAGCATCTAGCCAGCCATCATCGCAACTTGAACTGAATTCGTCCCGAAGCATCCGAAGTCTCTACTGTGGCTACACCGCACTCTCTATACTACCGGCTACTAAGATTACCGCAGCAGACGTTGTACCAGTGTCTGTACCACTGTAATATTTCAAGAAGCTTGGTAAGCTCACCCCTCTACAGGGTAATTAAGTCTTATCGTTCGGCAACGCCGCCCAAGATCGGTTGAAGCAGTGAGTCCAGCAGATATTCTTCCAATCGCCGTCGAAAACTAAATCATGACGGAAGGGACAGTGAAGTGCCCAGTGGGATGCCCATGTTTGTAACCAAAAAAGGCATGTAGCCTATCTAGTAGAATGGATCAAATATTTTAATTGAGTTTCTCATAGCTCAAGTTTCTCATCGCTCACGCTATGGCGTATAAGGGAGCGCGAGGAGAAGGAAGATGTCTAATAAATCGTACTTGCCACTCTGCCACCTGCACCTGTCCAAACAACCGCCAATCGTCAATTTACCCCCATGACTTCCTTTAAATCACCCCGCTGGCTATGCAGCTTCAGCAGAGTAGTCAACAGCGGTCCCCAGTCCTGCCGGGCCTCCTCCATTTGCTTGACTTCCGCTCCAACACCCGAATCATCCACCCGTTCCACCAAGCTGAGTAGGGATACTTCGAATTGATTGACTGCTGCCGTCTCCCGCATCTTCATGACCTCTGCAAGCACTGGACACAGCCAAGTGCCGCCTGCCGTAATTTCACCAAGCTTCCTGGGTAACTTCTCCATGCCATCCATCTTCCACACTGCACCAGCAACGGGCACGTAGGCAATGAAGTGGAATCCATTCTCCTCTATTCCGCCGTCTTCCTCCCGCTCTTTCTTCTTCCTCCTCGCCTTGCCCCTCCGTTTCTTGCCTCGTCGTGCAGCCTGCTTCTTCCGCCTCTCGGCCTCGTCGTAGTCTTGTTGGAGCTTGTAGTCAACCTTCGCTTTGTCGATATCGGTACCGAAGGAGTTGTGAATGTCGCGGATCTTGTCATTGCGATCAAGTTGCCAGCCACGCTCTAGTGGATCCAGCGGCTGAGTGAGGGCGCGGAAGGCATTGAGTTCTTCTCCAAGGTCCAGTTCGGGACGGTTCATGATGATGTTCATCAGGGAGACTGTCGCGCAGGAGAATGACTGGACTTGGTTTGCGAACCACACACTCGTCGGTGCTTCGCTAAGCTCGTTCTCCGTTTCTGATGGTGCCCATCTGGAAAGGAGGATCAGACCGTACATTGACTCTGCCTTGGCATTGAAAAGTCCGTCAAGCTCAAGTACCTCCTGTACACCAATATTTGGAGCTCCCCATTCCCGCAGGAGAGTAGAGAATATCATCTATACAACACATCAGCGGGAATGGTTTGAATAACAGGAAGGAGGTCACACTGGATGGTTTTCCAGTTCTACCCATCCGGCCCAACTCTTTGTGCAGCCGTCACTTACACCTTTCTCACTCTCAGAATTATTGTTTGGCCATAGTGTTTGATCACTCATATTCCGGACTTTGTCCTCAGCGGTCTCGGTCAAAACATCAGATCCACTTGTATTGTCTTTGTCAGCAACAGAGTCTGCAGGAATGGTTGCACCAGGCATTCCTGTCATGATAGATCAAGATATGGACTGTGAATAAAACCAGATTATTGTGCCCATAGAGCTGTTGAAGCGGAATGAATAACAGCCGCCCTTGGGCAGAATCCAAGCAAGGCTGGCCCATAAACAAGACCCAGTATTGAACGTGTCCTGACACAACAAACATACATATTGCTCTTTCACTGCATAGTGGTGAGAAGTCCTACAGGTCAGGCTATCACACTCCCCTGGAAACCTTGTTGCCGGTGGTAGATGAATTCTGCCACAACAATCAGAGGAACGTCTCTACCAGTTATTAATCCCCTAGCCTCTGATAGTAAAACGTGCCAAGCATGACATAATTATTCCAGTAGCTTGTCTCCGGAATTAATAAAGTACTCGCCTGTGAACTGGCAAAAGAAGTGAAGAATACCTCTTCATCTCAGACCTACAACAACACCCATTCTACAGATATTCCATCCTAATTGTCCATTTTCCTTGCTAACCACCTTCCTCTTATTTAAAGAGGAACCCAGAAGCACAAAAGTCCACAAAAATGCCGCAATATCCAAGCTGCGGTCATCCTCAGAATCCTCCGCAATAAGGACATTTTTCAACCCCGGTGTCCATTGGCGAACCCTCTTCTTCTCCTATCTAAGTTCCTTATATGACATTTGAGGGGTTAGGAAGCAGACTTGCATCTAAAAGCCAATTTTCATTGATGTATTTCCTTATGTAAGTGATCGTTGCTGTTGGAAAGGTGTATATTCGCTTCTGTGCATCGCACAAATGCAGAAACAGATATGCTTCCAGCAAGATGTGGGGCTTGAGGCAACAACTGGAGCACTCTCAAACTTAAAGGGTACTAGATTCCTGACCCGGCCGCCATGGCAGGAGAACAGTCTGGTCGAACACAATGACAAAAGCAGAGGGAAGATCAAGGTGCTTCGTGCACAAGAAAAGTCTTTCGAGTGGTGACAGGAACTAAACTGCTGTATCTTTGGAATGCATGTGAATGCTGATGGCGACATGTTCCACTTCTGTAAGCTTAAGGGCACACTTCCTGGTCTGGACATGTTGTTAGGCTCTTGAAGCAGGTCAGAATCTTCTTGGTAACTCTCAAACGGACACCCGGAATAACTAAATCAATTGACTCACTGGAGATTAGCTCGGCATCTGCAACTTCCTAGTCGAGGGATACCTACGCCGATAATTGGTAGCATGCCACAGATATTGAGAAGAGAGCGGCCTTGGAGAACTCAGGTCACCTAGTCAGAGTTGAGAGCACCAGCAAAGGATGCCATGAACAACTCTGAAAGATCTGACATGAATACTGTTTGGTTTTTCTCGAATGCCAAAGTCTCTAGTGTTTGCGGGGTTGTGTGTGGATGGTGAGTTAGTAGGAAGGTACTCCCTTGTGCTAGGCCTGCTAAGTCTCGAGTATCACTCTAGAACCCAATGCCAATTATAACATGAGATTGGTATATGGCAAATTTGCCCTATCACAGTTGAGACATCGCGAAGACATTGACTGTGCGGGATAGGAAGGCCAGAAATGACAGAGGGACAAAAAGGTGGGTCTCGGATATTTAGACGAAGGTCCTGGGTTGGAAGACCTTGTGGAGGTGATGGATGTGAGGATGCTGTCGAGAGCCTTCCTGTGGCCTAGGTTACCGGGATGTTGCTTATGTACCTACCAGAACTAACCCAGGCCGCTCAGTAATTCGGTAACCTGGTGGGTTCGTGAAGCCCTACTACTTGGAATTGTCGACGAGCTGGTGTACATGCCATGCTGTCTTATTCTATATTGTTGGTAAGAGATGAGGATCGAAGAGAGTGAAACTCGTGTGAAGATTGCAAGCTATGGAGCTGTGGACAAAGGGTTAGAGAGGTGGCGCAATAGCGCCTAGGCTGTACCGCACAAAACCCTTCTGGTAGTGTCTTCGATACACTTGGATCAGCTTCCAAATTCAACATGTACCATTGCACACAAACATGGGCAGAATCTAAAGGCTGGGAAGACTCGGAATTTGACACGTGACTGTCACATGAGGCAAGGCACGGAACGTGTCACGCGGTGAGGCGTAATCTGGCGTATTGATGCTCTGACATGTCAAATGACATCGGACCCGGAATATTATTCA